>MU151320.1:0-35099 GCA_015584085.1 Macrolepiota fuliginosa MF-IS2
CTCATACCCGCCCGTGGCCTTTGTGGCTTGCTTCTAAACTGAACTCGACCCTTCCTCCACTGCTGGTTAGAGCTCTACCATGAACTTCCTCTCCCTCTTCTGTGCATTTCTCTGCTTGACACCTGCGCTAGCAATCTGGCCTCGACCACAGAATCTCACAACTGGATCCACACCACTCCGTCTCTCATCCACTTTTTCTATCAACTTTTCTGGCATTAATCAAGTTCCCAGCGACCTCTCCGATGCAGTTACGCGTACAACGAATTTTCTGAAGACAGACAAACTCCAAGCCCTCACGCCTGACCGCGGAGCCTCATCATCATCTGCAGTTGATTCCGCACGCACTCTGTCATCACTCACACTCAAGTTTAACCCGGGTGCTACAGTAACGAGTCTTAGTAGCGAGGCGACTCAAGGCCTTGGGACGCAGGATGAGAGTTATAGCTTACAGGTTCCGGCGAATGGTGGGAGTGCGGTGTTGACTGCGAATACGGCATTGGGGTTGTTCAGAGGGTTGACGACGTTTGGGCAGTTGTGGTATGATTTGGATGGGACAACGTATACCCTCCAGGCTCCAATCCAGGTCACGGATGCACCCGCTTATGTGAGTCCATAGCATATTCTATGTTTTATTATGTTGATGAAGCCTGTACTAGCCTTACCGTGGATTCATGTTGGATACTTCACGGAACTAGTGGGTTATTCTTCGGTTGATGAAGGTGGATGTATGCTAATGTCCTGAGTTTAGTTTCCCTGTCACAGACATTAAGCGTACCCTGGATGCCATGAGCTGGGTCAAGATTAACCATTTTCATTGGCACGCTGTCGACTCCCAGTCCTTCCCCGTCGTTGTTCCTGGATTCGAGGAGATCTCGCAGAAAGGGGCATACTCGTCCGCCCAGGTTTATACTCCTGCCGATGTCAAGGACATTGTGTCATACGCCGCTGCAGTATGTATCACTATTTTCAGTTATTGAAATTTTGGTACTGACAGAATGTGTCATTGTAGCGCGGCATTGACGTGATGGTTGAAATTGACACCCCAGGACATACTTCTATCATCTCTCAATCTCACCCCGAACACATCGCGTGCCCCGAAGCCACACCTTGGGCACAGTTCGCCGGTGGTATGTTCGGTTTTTTCTCCATGTAACGTACACTCAACGACCGAAATGCAGAACCCCCTGCTGGCCAACTTCGCCTCGCGAGTCCCGCAACGACGACATTCACAGCCAATTTGATCAAAGCTGCTTCTTCGATGTTCCCGTCTAAGCTGTTCAGTACTGGTGGTGATGAGATCAACGAGAACTGCTACACCAAGGACCCTCAGACTCAACAAGATTTAGGTACGATTAATATCTGTCTGTGATTTGATGTAGTGCTAACATTAGTTCGATTAGCCTCCCAAGGAAAGACGCTTGAGCAAGCTTTGGACACATTTACACAAGCTACGCATTCAGTTCTTCTGGATGCTGGGAAGACGCCCGTTGTCTGGGAAGGTCAAATCTCTTCTCTATGTTGCTGAGCACTCAACTGAAACGCACGAACAGAAATGGCACTCGAACATCAGGTTCAGTTGAACAACGAGACCATTGTCTTGTGCGTCAGCACATTTTACTTGACCGCCGCTATATTCACTACGTTTTCAATAGGGTGTGGATCTCGTCCGAACACGTCGCTGCAGTCGCACAAAAGGGCTTCAGACTTATCCATGCTGGTTCCGACTTTTTCTACCTTGACTGTGGAGCTGGAGGCTGGCTCGGCGCTAATATCAATGGTGATAGCTCGTGTAATCCTTTCAAGACATGGCAAAAGGCATATTCATTCAACCCTACTGCCAACCTGACTGATGATCAAGCGAAACTGGTTCTTGGCGGTGCGTGAACTTTCTCCTTTGACAAATACTTGTACTTAAGTCCTTGTATGAATAGGACAACAGTTGTTATGGGCAGAGCAATCTGGGTCTTCGAACCTCGACCCTATCGCCTGGCCGCGCGCCGCGGCGTCTGCAGAGTTGTTCTGGTCTGGTCCTGGTGGGGATGTGCGAACCGCGCTGCCGAGGTTACACGACGTTGCGTACCGGTTCGTGCAGAGGGGTGTAAAGGCAATTGCTCTGCAGCCCCAATGGTGCGCTTTGCGGCCAGGGGCTTGTGATGTCGATGCGTAATTATCCCGAACTCCAAAGAAAGGTTTGAGCAGACTGGTTTGTGTTTACGTTTGTATTTGATTTTGCTTTTACAGGTGGGCGAGATTTTTGTTGCGAGTGAGGGGTGCTGTGAAGGAGTGGGTGGGGATTGAGGTAAAGATAGAGTGGAGTGACGTGAAGCATTTAGTGGGCAGCCTGGGTGGGCTTTGTGGGTGTGGGTGTCGTTGGGTTTTGTGGGAGTTTTTCTTAGTTATAGTGAATAGAGCATAGTTACACTCAATGTATGACGAGAAACAAATAGATTGGTATGTTCAATTAAATGAACACCAAACACATGAAAAGGTTGTCAGTAAAACAATGTCACGGCCGATCACGGCTATCAGGCCCGTGACACTGATCATTAATCATCGGTTATCATTAACATTCCATCGGCCCCGGTTGTAAGCAGTCAGAGGTGCTACATCACCTGGCCCAAGGGCTACAGGTTCAAACACTCAGTGTCTAATTAAAACTGACAAACAATCCAGGATACACTCATCTACATGGATTTAATGGGCTACTAAGTGGATTTCTGCGGAAGCTTTTTCCTGGAAATCAATATGGCGGCAATTGATGCAAGTACTGTGAATGGCACGCCAGCAATCATTACTCTATCAATCGCAGCCGTGTAAGCCCGCTGAACTGATGCTATCCGGTCGGGAGGAAGGGAAAATATGGCCTCTACACTGGAGAGAACGGCAATAACTTCTTGTTGGGACAGTTCAGGTGCATAATGTGCCAGCTGTGTACGGAGTTGACTCGTGGAAATCGAGCCCGCGATCCTGATTGGAGTAAGTTGGAGTAAGCTGAGAATCCCACACGCAATTGACAGGGACGACGGGCTTACGCTAGGCCGATTGAGCCACCAATACACTGCATGAAAGTAATCAAAGACGTCGCGAGAGGAATAAATGCCTCATCGTTGACATATTCGGCCTGGGCAACGAGCAGCTACATAATAGTTTCAGCGGTGCTCTCAGATGTTAGCTACATGACCTACTGTATTCTGCACAGGAGCTCCTAGGCCAACACCAACCAGAATTTGGAACCCAATGAGGCGTTTTGTTCCAGATTCTAGACTACTGGTAAACAGTAATCCAAAACCAGCAGACGCAATAAGTGGGAAAAATAGTAAGAACGGCCAAACCACCCCTTTAGCCTTGAACCCGCGTCAAAAAGATAGATAACTCAGTAAAATATCTTACTGATGCTATGCCCCCGGCAACCAGACTGGCTATAGAATGTGAAGTTTGTTTAGTCTCATGGTCATCCCCCACAGAAAACTTCCGTACCGATCATGCCGGAGCTGGGGCAGCGCGTTAGTTCCTTCTTGCACCTGAGCGCAGACATGGGCTCACAGCATGAATGGAAGAATATCAATCCCGGATTTTGTCGCAGAATGACCACGGACTTGGTACAGGAGGGGCTAAAACGCGGGGTCGTGGTGAGGTGCAATTCTCGGGCTAATATCGGCGTGAACCTACCAGATAATACTAACACCAGAGTCACTATCATCAAATCCTGGCCTCAATACTGACACTTACCACAGAAACTACGAACGAGAGCTGAATAAATGACTGTAGATGGATGTCAGTAATGGGTACCTCGCAAGCGCAATATATGGCTCACAGCTTCGATGAAAGCGCCGAGGACATTCGTTCGTAGTAGCATCCTCAACGGTAAAATAGCTGTTGAACCCCTCTTGTATTCCCAAAGTAAGAATACCACCAAGAGTAGTGCGAACTAGTGCCCCTTTCTAGTTCCAGTGAGTTCTAAATGTCCAAGTGTAACTCACCAAAACCAAACAGACGATGACCCCTGGATCACTCCAAGGCTTAGTGTTACCGCCCCACTGCAGTGCCAGCAATAACGTTGTCACCATAGCCAGGCTCAAGAATGTGCCAAACCAGTCTAAATTTAGCCATCTCCGGAAGTGAGATCCCTCGTGCATCAAAGAGGGTTGGGCCGGAAGAAAAATCGTCACAGCGAGCATCGATATAGGGCCAAGCTAAGGGAATCAGCATTTCCGCCCCTTGGCAGCAATATACATGACATACTGGAAGATTGATGTCTTACGGGGCTTTTTCGTGAGGAGACATAACTGAAGAATGAAACAGGAAGACGTACAGAAACACCACCTACAAAGCTAATGTTCAGACGCGAGATTGCAACACCGGGGACTACACTCACCTCCATGAAACGTGATCTAGTCAAGACACAAGCTCAGCTGAGTCCGAGCGCAGAAGTTCACCCAAGACATACCCGCAAATGCCCCGCCCATTAATGGCCCTATAATGGATGTCACAGCAAAAAGAGCCCCTAACAGGCCCATTAGAACAGGCCTTTGTGTCATCGTGGTGACCTACAAGGAGTGAGCATTGTTAAATATCCCAAATTTTACCTACCCGTGCGATCACACTCATGATAGACACCCATACGCCTGAAGCCCCGAATCCTGCAACAGCACGTCCGAAGATGAGAACAGAAACGGATGGGGCTGTAGCGCAAAGCAAGCTTCCAACTTCAAAAACCCCAATTGATAGGAGGAATACGGGTTTTGCTGGAGCAATAGATAGAACACGGCCAAAGAATGGCATGAAAGCCGCCTGTATCCATTTATTTGTGGTTGAGAAACGTGAGTTTTAATCCTTAACATTAAGAATTCGTGCCTGAGGAAGAAAGTATGCGCTCGCGATCCATGACAGCTGAGAAACAGCATTGAAATGAGAAGCGATCTTCGGGAGGGCGGTCGCGATGATCGTCTGGTCGAGTGCGATAAGACCAAATGATATGAGGAAAGCACTGGTGAGATAAATCAGCAAAATTTCTCCCATGCCCCAGTAAATCTCATACCTGAACACCAAGGCGAGCCTGACGCCAGTTAGCAAAGTACTTGACGGGACCACGTCAACGCTGTCGGTCAGGGATTTTGATTCTATAACCCCGGATTGTTCGACATCAGTATGCTCCATGTTGGGTGCGGGCGTAGAATCAGATACCCTCCAGAGTCTATATACAAATCGGACCAAGGATCTTAGGCACCCACATGCGGTGCGAATCCTTGCCAACGCACAGTGGGAACTATAGTTGATCGGGGAGAACCATGAAACTTGGCCGGTTACACCAGCGGCCAACACAGAAGCACTGGGGGACACGGTCTAACTTCGATGATGGGATTGCAGATCTGGTCCCACTCATGATAGATCAGGTGTTACTCGTGTCACACTTCTGCTTATGAACGGAGGAGGTACTCGGCGTGCCCCAGGTATGCCGTATCGGGTGCCAGCTCTGGTGACCACAAGCCGGTAGGAGGCCAGAGTAACGGACCGAACATGTCACTTCGGGTGTTGAAAACTCATGATGCTTTCATGTTGGCACTGATTATAGTACATTAGGGCGGTTTGTTTGAGCAGACGAACTACAAGATCAATCAACATAGACAAGGGATGTTGGTCAAATGATCATGAGTAGTCACGGTGTTCCAAGCCCCCAGATACAAACCCCATGCTTCCATAGACTAAACACTTGAATGTCACGGTGGGTGTTAATAGGGTTGTTATTATCATCGTGGAGCCTTGTCCTCGCGCTGAGCTCAATTGGCCAGCAGGTCCTCTCGAAAATATCACAGCACGGCCTCGGGACCCTGACACCCATTCGACTTGGTAAAACCCCAAGGTTTTCCTAGACATAAATGTGATGGATGCTGGTAAATGGAAACGGTTGAAGGCTCATTTCAGGCTGTTACGCCAGCTGATGGATTGGAATCGTTGTAGCCGTGACACGCGAGGGAACTGTCTGTTCAACGCAAGCTCAACATGGTGGGTACCTTTGGTTCGTACCGTGTCACTACTGTGGAAGCACCATTACCGAAGAAGGAACGGAGCTCTTCTCAATGAAAATGAGCGTTGCTACTCAGTAACAAGAACATCAGAAGCCTTCATAAACGACTATCACCCGTCCGAGCGTGAAACCGATCATAAGGTAAGGGCGGGATGACATCATTGGTGACCCCACCCAAATAGGAAACCCAGCAGGCTCACGTGAAAACCATCCACTTATAAGGAATATATGGGGAATTAGCGGGATGGGCGGGAGACAATTGGCGGGCTATATGTCAATGATGTGGACAGTGATGAGAGGACGTCGCGACGGTGGGGGAATAATTCCCACACTCAGAGATACTTGATTGTTTTGGCTCAATTACCTTGATATACATGTATACTTTAGTCGTACTTTAACCGTCCTAGAGGGAATTGCTGAGTGTCTAACTAGACTGCCTGTACGACCCATTCCTACAGTCTAATAAGACGCGCCGTTTGGGTTCCCTAGATGAGTTACTTCCAATATCGCCGCCGATTCACCCAAAAGTTCATAAGGAACTTAGGAAGCTACCAGAAACGCCCGCGAGCCACGTGACCAGGTCCACAATCATTCCTCGCGTGTCCTACTTCCCCTTTCCCTTCACCCACCTCCTAATCCCGTATTTCGCTACACCTCATAGACACCTCTCCTTGCTACGCTCTTTCATCCCACGGACCTGTTATGATATCGGCATAGGTGATCGAAGGACGAGCATGGTGGGGCGACCCGACCACGTTCCTCTTCGACCTCACCGCCTGAGGGTCTCGGGCACTCACCGCCCTTTTCCCCTTTCGCCCATTTATCATTACATGTGACTTTGTGCTTCTACTGCGGCCCTGTTTCATTCACCAGGTGTTCTTTGATAGTGAAATATCGCCATTTGGTTTGACGAAACCTTGAATTCACTATCTTTCCAGGGGTAACCTGCGCTATTTATGAGGCGATACATCCCACACAACATTTTAAGAAGTCGAGTGAGGCTGGTACCGATGGAAGCTACCTGCCCTGTGAGTAAGGTTACAATACCTTCTGACCGTGGGTCTCACGTTTAGCAACGGCGTGATTGACACAGAATAAATTGTCTTATACTCGTCAGTTCCGTGGATACCCATAAAGATGGTATGCCCACCCCCATCTGTCGCAGTTTCTCGCATAGACAATAACGTAAATTCCGCTCCTCTCTGATCGTTACGATCTATCTTTAGCAACTGCCTCACCGTGTCTGGCTGATGTATCTTCTGTGTGTTGTAGGTCAAGAGGGTGCTCCGTCAGCTTTCACACGAACCTGAGCAGTATCAAAGTGTGTTAATCGCCGCGACGTTAACAGCTTGCTGCTCATCCTCCCCTTTCCCGAAAGTCGCGCATCGGATAGTTGAAGCTATGTCATATGGTTCTTACATAGCCCTGGGGTGTCTCCTCAGTATTCTAGCCTTTCGGCGGCTCCTGCGCAAACCCGGACAGCCCCCACTACCACCCGGACCAAGGAAACTCCCATTAATTAAGAACCTTTTCGACTTGCCCACACAGCGCCAATGGCTTACGTTCTCTAAGTGGGCGGAAGAATACAGTACGTGCGTTGTTGTACCGAGTCCTACTCGTCCGAGCAGTATGAATTCTAGATACCGACATCCTTCACGTTGAGGCGGCTGGATATTCAATGATTATCTTACAGTCAGAGGAAGCGATAGATGAGCTGTTGCAGCAGAGGTCGGCTATCTATTCTAGCCGGTAGGGCCTGCTGAAACCTTTCCTCGTATTTCAATAATTAAGTTTCTCAGAGCGTTGTCAAGAGTTATATCTGAACTGTAAGTGACGTCCCATCCCTTTTTCTAATCCCATAATAGGCCAATTACACGATACTGCAGGGTTGGGTGGAATTGGCTCATGGCGTCGATGCCATACAACGAGCTTTGGAAGGAGAGACGGCGTCTATTCCAGAAGTACATCCATCCCTCCGACAACTCCCTCCACGGTTTCCATGAAACAGAGAAGCTTCATATCTTCCTCAATCGCTTGCTCAACGAGCCCCAGGATTTCATAGCACATATCAGGCAGTAAGTCCCAAACCATTCAAGGAACACCTAGGGTCTCATTTACGGTCGCAGTATGATTAGCGCCATCTCTATATCCATGACATACGGCATAAAAGTCGAGCCCACTCATGATTTCTATGTAGGACTTGCGGATTACACACTAGCCCGGGTTAACGAAGCGTTAAATCCGGGAACCTTTCTCGCGGAGACATTCTTTTTCCTTCGCCATGTCCCCGACGGATTTCCGGGGACGGGTTGGAAGAATAAAGTCAAAGAATTGCGGCACGAGATGCTTAAATTCTTGAACCTACCTTATGATGCCGCGCTTGCAGCAATCGTGTGTGATCTTTTCTTCTCAAGCGGAAGCAACCTTCTGAGGGCCTCGTGTACAATATAGGCAGACGGAACCGCAACAGATAGTTTTGTGTCGCGGTGCCAACAGGATTTCAGCGAGGGCCGTCTTACTCCGCCTGAACAAAAACTTGTGAAGGACACAGCTGGAATGTTTTTCGTCGGTGCGGCCCTTTCCCCTATTACTAACTCCCCCTACTAATTACTTTTTTAGGGATGGGTGACACTGTTACTTCTACGATCACTACATTTTTTCTTGCTATTGTTTGTTTCCCCGACGCATACAGAAAGGCACAAGAGGAGGTCGATCGAGTACTCGAGGGACGATTGCCAGACCACGGTGATATGGAGTCCATGCCGTACCTTAATGCTCTTTTAAAGGAGGTTCTGAGGTGCGCTACATACATGTTATCCTAAACCCTCACAATTCAAGGACGAGGTATAGATGGCAGCCAGTCATGCCATTAGGGTTCTATCATGCGGTAACGTGCGATGATATTTATAAAGGATATCACATCCCTGCAAATTCTATAGTGATACCTAACGTTTGGTGAAGCGCTATCATCGCCCCTCCTACTGAGCCGTTATTGATGACTATTTAGGGCGTTATTCCATGATCCAACAGAATTCCCTGACCCAGAGATTATCAGGCCAGAGCGATTCCTCAAGGACGGAAAACTTCATGTTTCAGGTAGGGATCCTTCGCCCCTCGCGTTTGGGTTCGGGAGAAGGTGAGCAGACTTCGAACTGTCCTCACTTTGAAGAAATCTCATATTTCCGGGTCATGAGAGTGTGTCAGGGGCGACACATTGCAGAGTCGATTATGTTGCGTGTCGCCGCTTCCGTTCTTTCATTGTTCGATATTACCAAAGCAGTTGATGATGATGGGAATGTTATCGAACCTACATGCGAATACACCACCGGTCACTCTAGGTAAGAGCACGCAGACGTGCCATACCATTGTAGTCAATTGACATGTTCCAAAAGGCAACCCGTTCCGTTCAAGTGTTCCATCAAGCCGCGCTCGGAGGCAGCAATCAGGCTGATCCGCTCGCTTTAATGAATGCTAGATCTACGTCCCCGATTATCCGATATGTAGCAGCATAAAAGAGAACTTCGAGTGGTTTCATCGAGCCCGACCATATACAGGTAGTTTAGGCAATGGAGTATCCAGAATTTGTGTACGGTCGTACTGAGTAGCAGTGACGGTGGTTATAAGTTTCTGATGGTCAGACTAGTGGAGAGTATGTGCAGAAGCGCGGGGTCTATCTCAATGGCAAGGGGAACACGGCAGTCGTAAGCATGCTATCAACATGGAGAAATGGTAGAAACAAAACAAGCTACAGGGGGCTAGGCTTATGGTAACTACCTAATCGTGCAGGCCCAACGAGTTTCCTAGTGGTTACCTGTGGCTCTGCGCATAATCTTGCTCTGACTGTGTCAACATGTCGAAATGACATCCTTTGCTGCCTGCGATCGTACGGTAATGTCGACAAAGAAGGGTTCGTTGTGCCTGAGAGCTTGTGTCAGTATCCTCCTTCCCTTACATGGATGTGCACGAACGCAATGACACCATCGGTTCGAGAAATGCTGTAAGTCTCGCCTTTCCTAGGTTCTATATTGAATGCTGCCAGCGTGGAAGCTATGATGATGAAAATTGTTTGTTCTGCGAGTGCGTTCCCAGGACACAAACTGAAGATCGATATGATTGCTGAGACACCGGCAACTGGTAAAAAAAAACTCGTACCGTCTTCCAAAACCGAAAACAGTTTTTCGGGGATCCGGTTGGGGATTAGGTCCAAGAAAGCGTTCCGGCCTGAACATCTCGGGCTCGGGATATAACTCTGGATCAAAACAAATCCCGCTGAAGGGGTTAGTATGATTGCGAAGCAGGATGCAAAACCCGTTACTTACCCAATATTAGCAAAAGCGTGCATATCTTTCTTTATCTTCAACCCCTGGTAGGTAACGTCCTCCGTAAAACGATGTGGCAATCCGAGGGGCGTAATCGCACCCCACCGTAAGACCTCCCAAACAAGGGCTTCAACGTAAGGTAAAGCGCTTTTGTCAGCGAAAGTTGGTAACCTATTATGGTGATCGCAGACGGCGTCAATTTCAGCTTGAGCCTTCGCCTGGGCGGCGGGGTTCATGGCCATGGCGAGGAAGAACGACGAAACTCCGGAACTCATCTGAAGAATGAGACTTAGAAATGCAGATAATTGTGTACTTACGGTGTGCAATCCGGCACCGCTGAGGAGGCAACATTTGTCGGGAGTGTTAATAAGCAGGAAAGTTGAGATCTCACAATAAATCGCCCATTGTAAACATGATGAACTCTTCTTCTTCCGTTGTTCCCTCAACACTTGTTTCAAGGTAGGATGCGACCAGACTCTTCCTTGCAACACCTTCTTTCTACACTCGGTCTTCATTTTCAAGGGCAAATCTTCAGACACTGAAGATGACGAACCATTTGCTGCTTGACGCTCAAGAAGGGTTTCTCGAAAGCTTCACGCGCGTGGGTCCTACAGACGGCTGCAAACTTTTTGAAATACGTGCCAGGGAACCAGCTGGGGATATGCTTCACTGTGAATGCAAGTTTAAATTCGTGTGGATGATGAATTGAAGAACATACGGGGAGGAATGAGGTCAACAAACCATCTCCCTGGTTTCGCAGCCTCGGAAAAACGCTGCATCACACCACTAGAGGCTTCGATGTAGGGATCATTCACATCCAAAGCGATATGACCATCTAAGAATTATTAGAGATGTTTAAGGATAATATAAAAATCTCGCACAAGTTATAAGGAGAATGGAAGCGGCTACAATCCTGGTTGCAAAAGTGAGAGGTGATTGCCGATATCGGACACAAAAGGGTGATACCATTTACAGTGCTCTTCGAAGTCACCCGGGTCCTCCAGGAGCTTCCGGAGGAACCTTAGAGATTGCTCCTCTTGTGCGGGCGCGTAATCTCGGGCACGTTGAGGGCCAATTGCACCATGAAGATACGTGCGCCCATAGCGGTGGCGGTCGGTATGTTGGTGTAGGGCAAGAAACCGGTCATATCCGGATCTGATGAAGAATTCTGCACTAGTGTGGGGTGACTGAAAGACGGCTTACAACTCAGACGCCATTGTCAATACTGGTCGTCCCGCAGATACCTCGGCTTTTGTGCCCAGGATATCCATTGCTGCTTTTTGGGAGTTGAGAACTATTATACCTTGTGCAAATACGGAGAGATAAACGACATCGCCATGTTTCTATATCATAGTCAGCTAGTCGATCATAGTTGTAGAGAACGAGGAACAGGTATACTTACAGCGCGCAACTTGGCGAACCTTTCACTGGCGTTAGATCGGGGCATGTCGAATATATTCCCTATCAGAGGGTAGCCCCGCGGGCCAGGGATATTGTGAGACTTCGGCCATAGAATCACGATGATAATGATTACAATGCCAACTGAAATCAGCGTAAGAACCATGGGGCGAAGAGAAAGAGGACGAAGGACAAAACCCCAAAATCAGACAACTGGCTTACTACATATTCCTGGGTCACCTTCTTCGGAGAGATCCTTACTATTCAATAGCTACTAAACAGTCTTCCTCTTTGCTGGGGTTTCTATAAGGAGCAGGCACGGACGACGCCATAGAGCTATGTCTTTTGGCGTAGCGTCACACTCACGGTGGTCACCCGTGATCTCCCCCTTGCCACCACAATGACCAACCGTGGCTGCAAGGGCTTTCGCCCATCGTGTTTCCTTTTCTCAATCCCTTCCACTCCCTTTTGTCACACAACGCTTGCAGTCCACCTGCATTATTCATTCCACAATACAATATTCCCTCTTCCGTCTGAGGGTTCTGAACTGTCCGCCCGAATACGTAAGAAGTATATAAATTACGCTACGGCGTTAGGTCAGGGTCACCTCCAACCCCTGGCAGCGCATCAAGAATGTGACGAGATATCAGCTTCTCAACTTCTCTCGTGGGTAGTACTGGCTGTGGTCATTTGAGAAATCGTCTCAGTTGCTACAGCTCTCAATTCAGACAATTAAGTTGTGCCAACAGGTACCACCCGTGTGGTCTATGTACTGCTTTAGCAACCGCATGCCATGCCCACGGAAGTAACCACCCGTTTGGTAAATAAGTGATAGCGTGTTATCTACTGCTATGACGCCCGCCATCATGGGTGGAAACCGATAGATTTCTATGTTACACACACATTGCTCAAATATTGATTTGTGTCAGGTTCGGTATTCATATTGTTATTTATAAAGCCGGAGATATCATAGAAGACTCCTTGAACAAACCCTACAAAGGAAAGCAGGTCGCCAGATTGATTATCTTGGAAGGGAGTCGCAGGATCGCCACTCACATCACAGCTCGAAGCTCCTGTTTATATTACTCACAAATGACACAGGTTGTTTCATCCCTGATGGGGCTGCCCCCGTGCAGCGGCCCTGCTTCTTGACCATTGGAGATAAAACCCATTCGTCCAAGCTGGGCTGAGTTGGGATATGCCCAAATGGACTCCGAAGCTCCCGAAATTAATTCTGTACAGGTTGTTATCCCTCATGGGTACTGAGTATATTGTTTGGCACTGATGTTCAATATATTTGAATCTAAGATGCACCGGGAAACAAAACAGGGGTACCTGCTCGCTCAATGGCCCCGAAAGTAATACACAGTTTTCAGTAATCATCTACAAAGCCTCGGGATGCGCCCGCTCCCAATCCATTAAGTTGGGCATGACCTCCAACAAGATCTCTTTCCAAGGAATATAGTCGTCCTTCTTCAAACCCAATACGCTCTCTGTAAGACTAGTGTCCAAACCGTACTGCGACTGGGGCCCCGCAGCTGAAATGTCCGGGAGCCTTGCGATAATATCATGTCCACGTTCTTTAAGTTTTGCCACGACCTCTGGTGTCTTGAGGAACTCAATTGCATCAACCCAGGTCATTGTCCCAAGCGAAACTATTATCCGCTTCTTCTCGCCCTTTGGCAGGACCGGAGCGGTGAGTGCAAGGACATGGGCCTTTGCGACGTCCCTGTTGTGTGCGATAGTTGTGATTGGCCAGGTCGGGAATTTGATGTCCTTTTGAATGAGCTCATATACGAATTTGTTACCGTTGAGCTCCGCCACGCTCCTTGGAGTTGGATAGTCCTTGACAAACCACCCGTATATCGTTGGGGGAAATACTTGGATTTGTCAACACAATGTGATTCGGAGAAGTTTTGATAAGTACGTACCAGTAGTGAAATCGATATTGGGGTATCTCTCCGCCGCCTTCCAAACAAGCTTATCGGAAATAGCTTTGCAAGCAATGTAAGTATAGGACGGGGCGTGGTCCTTGGGGTCAATATCGTCGATATCGGACCAGGCTAAACGGTGAATTAGCGCTAGCACAAAAGGGGGTATTTCCTGGCCCACTGTTGTGATCGTAAACCGTTTGGTCCATTATGTTGCTGAAGTCAGCTACAGAATTGGTTAGTCGGATGTACGCCGCAGTGGTTCACAAATGAGCTTACGTTTAAAAAAACCAGCGATGGAACTTGTGAGCACAAAGCGCTTCACTGAGCTATTTTCGAGCGCATCCAATAATTTCCTGGTTCCCCCGATAGCTGCCTGGGTCGGCGTCAATCTTCTTGCATTATGCAGGGCAGCTCCTGCTACTAGCACGTACGGAATATATATCTTCGGAAGTTGTACCGGGATGGTAAACAGGCCCAGCGATATGAATTACTGCGTCGACACCTGCACCATCCACTCGCTTTAGTCCCTGGTATGAAACACGAAGGCAAGCACTTGATACTTACCCTGAAGGATGGTGGGCCATTTTCCCGCGTCCGTGACGAGATCGGCCATTTCGATGACTTCTAGCTTTCCGTGCGCATCAGGGTATGTGTTCTTCAGCGTCTCTACCTTTGGTGCTCTCGCGGTGCTGTAGCGTCAGGGTCAGCAATTTAGCGTCGCCTACATGGATGTCTGGGGATACTCACGCCCGCACTTTATATCCTTCAACCAAAAGCTGGTCGATGACCATTGAACCAACATAGCCCGTGCCCCCAGTCACCTGCAGGTTGAATGAGCATTAGGCAGTTGAATCAAGGTACGGCCACGTACCACGACGAGATTTGGCTTTGTCTGACTTGCCATAGTATGCTACCTAGTATTGCGGCGAGAGTGTGATGGAGAGGCAACGATTCTACCGTCCCTCATTCTTGCGCACACTTACCAGAAACAGGTACTATTTTTAGAGCTGTACATGTGCTCAACGGTTCTATGAAAATTGATGCTGTGATCTTGATGGTTCAAACGTCCATCGTTTCAAGTTGATTGATATCTGGTATTCCATCCCTTCCGGCTAAACCCTGACACTGCGGCGTGACCCGACTGCTAGAAATAGATTATGTAAAGCGAAACCCTAGAAGCATACATGCTAAAAGCATGTGGACCAGGCTCAAATTTACGGCATGAACCAGGTGAATTCTTGCCAACACTTGTGAGCATCACTCACTTAAATTGGAGCTCAGAAGCGTTCCAACCCTAATTAGCGATCTTTGCCGGCCATGTCCTCTACACCTGCCACTATTCCATTCGCCATCTTCGATAATCTTCTCGAGCAAACCTATGGCGTGCTCCTCGCTGGAGTGTTTACTGGATGCCTGCTGTTTGGTATACTCGTCCTGCAAGTGTGAGCTGCCTCTACTTTATCCTGGTGATGAGCGTCGATAACCAATCTTCTTCATGTAGCTTTCTCTACTACTCAAGGAAAATGAGAGATCCGTTGATCCTGCGTGTACTAGTAAGTGTCACTCGCTGCCGGGAGACAAATTACACTGACATCGCTCTAGCCAGCTTTCCTAATGTGAGCCCTCGCCGCAGGTGACAGGCTCAAGCTAATCACAACCATAGAGTCATGGAGTTCATTCACCAGATGTTACTTTGTGTCGCGGTATACAAGATTGTGATCAACAACTTTGGCAATGAAGGTGTTGCTGTTCTTATCATTCCGTCAGTGTTTCCTTCACCTTGCAGTCTTTCATTTACTCACTGGTGCAATTGACCAAATCTATAGGGAACTCTTCGTACGTTCCCAATTACCGATAGCTTTCGCGACCTTCAATAGAACAATGCTAGATCGCGAGCTTCTTCCAAGGCTTCTGCGCCGTCTCCGCCCAGTTGTTTTACACGTACCGAATCTGGAAATGTGCGTCTGGTCACAAAGGATTCATCTGCTTGCCGATACTGACCAAAAAATGTTGAATTTAGTTAGCAATAAGTTCTGGATCGTGCCGTGTGTCACCGTGCGTGCTTTCCCGTTTCCGTTGCAGAATATCTAGCCGACACAGAGCAGATTCCTCTTATGATGACACAGCTGGGTACGCTCCATGTTTATTCAAAATCTTGACCATATATAATGTCTTGTATAGGGTTCACATTTGCGAACAATGCTCTGACTTTGATCCATCGCGACATCGCATATCTGCAGACCATCACTGTAAGTGGTCGATCCCCTGATCTCGACTATATTTACTAATGCGGTTTTAGTACACCGTGTATGTGGTACACTCAGTCAACGTCTTCCTGGATCTGTTCTTCGTGATTGTCATGGTCTTCCTTCTCTCAAAGGAGCGACAAGTATTTAAGTAGTAAGTTACCCCCCATATTCTTACTCAGATTATTCTGAATGCGGGATAATTTTAGCACCCAAACCATGGTCCACCGCCTCCTCATGTTGACCATCAACACTGGTCTGATGACAACGATCGCAACTGCACTGACAATTGTTTTTGTAAGTCAAATTATTCGGTGCTCTAACTGTCCCATTAAGTGACAAATTTAGGTCGCGGCCAAGCCTGACACCTTCATTTATGCATTCTTCAATATTCTTGTCTCATCCTTGTACGGCAACTCCGTCATGGCCAATCTCAACTCTCGCGATTATGTTCGTGGCGACGCCGAACAAGTCTTGGCGTCCAATGTTCAGTTCCACGAATTGACCATGAATCCGTCTTATGTATGTTGAACGCTCTCTCTTTCTGTCATTTCGCATGAACATAGTTTCCCAGGGTCGAAGTTCCTCTGCCACACGAGTGAGACCTAGCAAAGGCTTGGTTAACGAAGTTACCATTAGCCAAGCTACGGTTATTAGTGAGTTCTCATGCACAGTATAGACACTGTTTCTGACTGTGAAATTATAGAAAAAGATAGCAGTAGCGATTATACCGGGGCATACAAATCAGGCGGGGATGTGTAGGGTTCGGGTTTTCGGGGCGTCATATGAACTAAACCTTGTACACTGATGATCATTATACTAAGTTACACCCAAAATATCAGTTTCTATACCAGTTATGGGTCCGGGATGTGCGGCTGCAGTTTATCAAGATAATTTTAACACGGATGTAAAGTGTTCCAGTGCTGGACCTTGTGAATGTCATGCCACGTGACCCCCGATTTTTCCGGGCAGTCCTCTGTCATCCTAGTATCTCCTCCCTCGCCGGTCCCCATTTTTAGACTCGTGTTACCCTCTTTCCATATAGTATCCCCCACCCGGGTCTGTCAAGCACCGGCACAGGTGATCGATGGAGGACGCTTTATGGGGCGACTGCGTCCCTTCCCCACTTCTCCACTTCACCTCCTGGGATTTCGCAACCTCATCCTAGTGCAAGGCCCGAATCCCATCAATGTTGCCAGTGCTCTATATCTGTCGCCGGAAGCGACGGACTCTCCGACAACTGATTGAACTGAGACCCCGAACCTCTGCCACGCTCCTTCCCAACGCCTTCACCCAGTCACGCTTTCCGCCCCCGCTTCAGGCACCCCCTCCTCAAATAGCACATGCCGTTTATCAAGCTACCAGCACTCGGTCTCAGTAGCCAGTCGGATACCCTATCCAGTGGATGCACAGTCTCGTCCAGTTGCCCCTGCAAGCCCACCGATAGGCTTAGATGTCCAGCTTGGAGGACGTTTCATACCGCCAACACCAATTTCTTGCGCACACTTACTTCAGGCCCACCATCTAAAGTTTTAATCTGTCGCGCCCGCATATTCCAACAGAATGGCTACTCACCGCGACAGTACAGGGTCGGCACGGACCGGGACGTCTTAGCAGGGAATCCAATACCTACCGAGGCATATGCATAAGCGCTACTCATGCCAATAGTGTTCCTACTTTAAGAGAACAGGTAAGGCTTAGGAACAGGAGGTATTCCGGGTCATCGATGGGAGATAATAGACGACTGCCTTACTCTCTACTACCATTCAACATTAACTTCTGCAGCATACAAGATTTTGTACGACACCCGGAAATTCTCATTTATAAAACTAATTCTCAATGAATTTGTGGGTGATGAGGGCTCGGCGGTGGCAGGGTATCCGCGTCCAACGGGTCGGATCTCGCACTAACCCCGAGAAACATGTGGTTGGCACAAGTCCAGCTTCATCGATCAGCTTCCAAGTGGCCCGGCCCATCAAACGGAGGTCTACTTCATCAAGTGGATTTAAAATCTATTAGAGCTGAGCAGAAATGACCATCCGGAGTCTGGTCGACTGGTGACCTCCATCTTCCCACTAGTTGCGTACAACTGACTGGCAGTCATGAAACGCGAAACTTGGGGTGAGGACCATGTCGTTCTCCCCGGAACTCACAGAAAGCTATAAAAAAACGCTTGAATGGTAATGCGTACGTTGAGTTAGTACTTTCTTGGTTCAATCCCAAAATCTTGCACCCTCTCGTCTCATCGCCCGAACCCGGGAAAGAAGAACTTGAGTCCCGACGTTTAGTTGTCTAGTGAGCAGCGCGATCTCCGACCCTGCGGAATAAGGTAATTGAGGTCCTGTCACCTATGACCATCCAACGTTCAACGTTCAACGGTTGCACGGTTGCCTGCCACAAGAATAGGAATGTCAAACAAATGGCAGGGTGATGATTCGTTCAGCCCCAAATAGCATCGCAACACAGGAACACAGGTCACACCCTGTGATGGCACTCGGCGATAGTTCTGCGTGCAGCCCTTTGATGAGTGCCTTGAACATTCCACGTGGGTCCCGACATCGACACTTGCTACAAAAGGTACGAGATATCGTCTCAATGGCTAGGGGGTTCACACTAGACCACATACCCATTCGCCATGTATATCTCTCTCATGCTCGCTTTTGTTGCGCTTCTAGGAGGTAACATGGTGCTGGGCACTGGATTCGACGTTCGTCCGTTCACCATAAACCTTTCATCGTCCCGGATGGAGGCACTGGTCAAAAATACCATCCTTCCGGCACATCCTGAGTATGTTGGTTTGGGGAACAGCTTCGGCATCGATTTGGATGCGCTCAAGAATCTTCAAAACACTTGGACTTCGAAGTATTCCTGGGCCGCAGAACAAACGAAGTTCAACCAGTGAGTGACACTTCGCTATGAGCCCATCCTGCTGATTCATGCGACAATGGCAGGTTGAAGCAGTACACAGCTACGATTGAGGGCCTCACAATCCACTTTATCCATGAGAAGTCAGGCCAGCCGGACTCCATTCCGCTCCTTCTCAATCATGGTTGGCCAAGTAGGAGTCTAGGACTTATCATTCTCGGCAGTTGCTGTACTGAGATGTATTTCTAGGCAGCTTCCAAGACTTTGTCCCACTCATCCCAGGTTTAAAATCCGTCTCTACCACGCCCTCAGGCAAAAACGTTTCCTTCAACGTAGTCATCCCCTCCCTTCCGGGTTTCATGTTCTCTTCTGCGCCTCCTCAGAATTGGACTCTTCAAGATACTGCACGAGTGTTTAACACACTCATGACAGAGGTGCTGGGATACAAGACCTACGCTGCATATGGCACCGATTGGGGTTGTGTAATTGCGTACACGCTATACTCCAAATACACGACGTCGCTGAGGGCGCTAGCACTGGACTACCTTCCTTTCTTCCCATTGAGTCGGGACCAGCTTGCGGCAGAGGGCATCACCCTCAATGCCTTCGGGGAGCGTGCGTACGAGATATACGAACATGCACTGGCGACAGGCACAGGATATTTTGTTGAGCAGAACACCGAGGTCTGTACTATTTGATGTTCAGATGTACACATTACTGAATGCTTCGTACAGCCTAACACGATCGGTCTCGCACTGTACGATAATCCAGTAGGCCAACTTGCGTGGATTGGTTCGAAAATCAGCATTTGTGAGTGCAAAGTTAATCGGCCCCCACTTGCTCTAACAAAAACCTCCTGCAAGGGTCCGATCCACGTGCAGGGACTAACGGATCACTTATCAATCCCGAAACGACCTTGACCACCGTTTCCCTTTACTACCTTACTCAATGCTTCGTGTCATCTGTCTTCACATACGCACAGAACCCGAACGGGTTCATGACAACTTATTCCAAAGCTAACACCGACGCCCCCCTGCTCTTCAGTGCCTTCCAATTCAATAACCAGTACTGGCCCAAGGAAGTTGTGGCGATGGTTGGTAATCTCGTATCCTACACCGGTTAGTGATGACTGAGCCAACCAAATACTGGCATGAACTAACCCCATGAACGTAGAGCATGATTTTGGAGGTCACTTCTCCGCACTCGATAATCCATCCGGCTTACTATCCGATTTGAGAAAAATTGGAGATTACTTCAAAGCCTAGAGCTCTCCACAGCTGGGCTTCTATTCTTTTTTTACGTTCGTAACACGGTATACGATCATTTGCTGTGAGAATCCTAAAAGCGATGAGTGACGAGAACGCTGGAAAATGTATCGGTTTCTCTAGTGTACTGGAGTTATTCGCTCCCCAATATATTATTTTGGAGTTCTTCCCATGCTCTTCAAACAGTCGCGATTCACATAATCCCAAGTTGGTCGAATTCGGGGAGTCGTGTATCGACCATTGGTTTCCTCTTATATACCTCCACCGCTTCCAACGGTCATTGAAGATATTTCAGAGATCTACATATGGTTATCTGCGCATGACACAATATCTTTATTCTTCACAAAGTCCTCCGTAAACTGGCATTGGATATTGTATTGGGAGGCACTAGGCGGCAAGTAGCACTAACTATCCTATTTAGTTTCCTTCGCCGCCTGTTCCCCTGGGAGTAAACCCCACACGCGAGCACAGTATAAGGAGTCAAAGAACTCTTTGGCGACTTTGATCTTGGGTTTCCCTCCCTCGAGGTCCTCTGTAAGATGGAAGAGCCACATGTACTGGTTCTCGTATTTCCCATGACCCGACAACAAATCTCCTGTAGAGGTCATCTACTGGGTATATCAACCACTCTGTTTACATTGTGGAATTCTCTGCGTACCTGGAGGACAACTTTTCCCGGCATCTCGACATGATCTTGTATGACATACTGAAAGACCAGTTAAAATGGGATTTGGTTCTTGGTAAACAAGCTTAGATAAAGCATACCTTGAAGTCCTTTACAAATGTGCCTCTCACCCTTTCGAAAAATTCCCTGGTCTCCTTATTATTCTTCACTCGCGGACCCAGTGCTTCAAAACCAGGTGTAACCCAATGGTATTGAGCATCGTCGGTCATGTATGACATAATTTCATCAGGATTTTGGTCACTGACGGCTTTGAGGAACGCTAAAACTGTTTGGAGTTGAGGAGAGGCGGCTGGGAATTCCATATCGCGTCAGGTTACGTGGGGTAGTTTCTGAGTGAGACGAATCGCTACGAAGAGTTTAAGCCATGTAACTCGCTCGATGCCGGACGAGTCGATCTGGTGATGGGAGCAACTCGATCTCAATGTACCCTGGACCGCCCCTCCCTTATCTCGATCCCAAAGCTCGAAAATTTGTTTATAATGCTTTTTTCTAGGTACCCGACTACTTCCTCCACTCCAATTGCTTCCCCGAGGACTATACTTAACATGAATGTGTTCACCCTTGCATCACCTCGGTGTCCGTGACCCAGGCGGGAGTAATATGTACGAGGAAATAACATATATTTTAAGTACAAATTCATTCAACAAGAGCATCATCGATCCATTCTTGGCTCTTTGCTGATCGCAATGTTATGCGGTAGGGATACGGAAGCGGGTGGCTGTGGAATTCAGTGCACATGATTTGATAAAATAACAGAAAACAACCCACCGAGAAAATTTATCGGTGAATTTCCACATAGGAGGTGACTCTGGCGAGGGAGATATATCGTAAACTGCCAGAACTGTAGAGAGCGTAAAGAAAAGCATTGTATCGGCCAAATCCATTCCAGGACATAATCTAAGTACCAATGCGTTAGATTGATCCATATTCCGTAGAAATAACACGGCGTACCTCCGCCCTCCACCAAAGGCGAATTCACGTGGGTCGAGTTGCTGTTTCTCACCCAGGAATCTTTCGGGGCGGAACTCAGTCGGATCGGGATAAATGCTCGAGTCTTGAGAAATAGCCCTAGCCAATACATCAATACAATACAGGTAAAAAAGGTTGGAGAAACATATACCATGCATTGACGAGGATGGTTGTATTTTTCGGTACGTGGTACCCATTATACACTACGTCTTCGACGAACATGTGGGGAATCCCCATTGGTGCCACAATTGCCCACCTATACAGCTCAGTAATTAGGGCGCACAAATAGGGAAATTGTTCCTTTTCGTTGGTATTGGGACAGCGGTCCATGCATTCAGTGAATGCGTCGATTTCTGCCTGTGCCTTCTTTTGTACACGAGGAAACATGCACATCGCTAAATAGAATGAACACAAGGAGGATACTGTCTGCGAGCAAGGCAAAATAAGTATTCCTGGACAGGTAAAAAAAGTAGCGTCGCATACTGTATCAGATCCTCCAGCGCTGCAATGTGTTACATAACATCCTGGGAGGCGTAATTTTTCGGGACTCACTAGATATTCCCTACAATCCAAGCTAGCGAAGTTTCCCCTTCTTCAGTTGATGCCCGTGTCTGATACTCTTGCATTAAGGAGACACAGATGCTCTCTGGAGCGGTACCGTTAGACTAGATATTCAAGTTTTTAGTGCAGGCACGACGCGATGTCACTGGTGTTGCCTACCAACTGTTTCTTCACCATCCTCCAGGGCGTGATTGATAAAGCCTTTTGAGATTCTTGATACCTAGCAACCTCCTTAGGATAGCCAGAAAACGGTAGTCGTAGGAGCACGTGTTTGACTGTGGGGTTACATGACTCTTCCCATATGTTTCAAGTAATGATGCACAGGACGTACGAAACGGCAGAACATCGACTATCCAAGTTCCAGGCTGGATGAGGTCAACAAATTCGGAGAGGGCCCTTTGGGCGGCAGTAATAAAATTGTCATTGTACTTGGTGGGACGATAGCCGTCTACGTTGGGGTTCAGGCCTGAACAAAAAAGAGAGGCAGATATGATTGCCTTACATGCAATAGCGAGTGTGTAGGTACCGATCACCCTAAGTTTCATGATCTCAGTACATGTGAGCGCCGCATGACAGGATAAGACGTACCACCTGCTGTGCTCGTATACAAGGTGGGGGGTCCCACTGATATTTTTGAGATAAAGGCCAAGGTCTTGGCGACGAAGAAGTCTGTCACGGTTCGTGGCGGCACTCTTGCCTATCGCAGCACTAAGCGCCTTCCGCATCTCGCGAAATTCCTTTCCAGGTTGTTTCAGCACGATAGCTTTATCATAACCTACTCTATTGGTATTCATGAATTAGAAATTCTGCAATTGACGGTAATGTAATCTCACAGTTCGCCACACATTGTCAAAGTAGGACGTCCGGCAGTCACATCACTTCGCCGGACAAGAAGTTCTGACATAGCCTTCTGATTGTTGAGGATCAAAATTGACTGCCCAAGTCCGTGGAAGTAGGTGATATCCCCTATGAAGTGTTGGCTCTCCGAGTGTGAATGAACGTGAAAATGTCAGATACCATAGTTCTGTTGTGCATAACTGAACAAGTATCTTTCCTGAGTAGATAGTATACACCTACCTTAGAAAATGCCAAGTCTCTCAATTTTCTCGCTTTGTCATTTCTCGGCATTGAGAGGAGATTTCCCAAGACGGGAAGAGCGGTGGGTCCGAGAGGAAGGTTTGTTTTGGAGAGTGAGATGCTCCATAGCACCCAGACGCCTATGAGCAGGGCGATCCAGCGTAAATCAAAACTATCCGAAGCTAAAATGGTTGAAAGTGACATTAAACGAGGGGATACCGACAATCCGTTATTAAGGCTTCGTTAAATGTCGTTTTTCAGATCGAGTCCTGAAGCCTGATTGACATCGAGTGCGCACGTGTTCACAGCAGATCTCCGGAATCAACTCTTTATTTCTGATCAGACTCCTTCCCCGCCCACTCGCTACCCAACATGATGGGCATGAGATGAAACTGTATTCAACTCGGGTAAGCGTTGCTGGTAAGGGATATGAAACTTGAAACCGATGTAAATAAAACCTGCCTCACCAAGCTTCACACATAATGCATGATCTGTGAATTGATGTTAATGACTCCCGTGGGCGGCTCAGAACAATCTGGGAACCTGAAGTGGCTGTTGAGTGCTGTTTCCGGCCGCGGATCCGAGCACCGCGTGGGATAGACATTATCTTCCTCAAAGAATGGACTAAATTCCGGCAGCCTCACTGACCGGAAGAGACACTTCCTACGATCAGATACCCAATGTTATGGAAGCTTTGGGATCAAGTGTTGAAGTGGTTTGATGGTTTGTGCGACTTTAGCGAGGAATTATGCCTAGCTCTCTCAGGTTACCACTCGAATGCTTCGGCCCCTAGAAGCATATCAAGGGTGTGATGAAATTTTAGCTTCTCGACTTCTATCATGTGGAGAACCCAAGGCAATGCTATTTATGGCTGCTTGGGAGTATATCGACGCATCTTGGTCCCCCTATAGTACCATTATGTTCCTAGATACTGCGCATGAGCGTATCAGTTGTCTCTCTCAACCCACGAACCACTGATGGAGAGCTCGAAATTCCCATAGCCGGGACATCAATTAAGACATTCCAGTCGTGCCAAAGAACGCCGCCTGGGTCACCCATGCACTGTACCATGTTTTCGCAACCGCATGCCACACTGGGTGTCTCACCAGTCTTGTTTGGTTCTCAAGCGTAACTCCTGACAGGCCAGAGCATACGATCTTTCGTTCGGGGGCGAGTAACAGCGCCGTACACTGCTACGATGCTTGTCATCATGAGTGGAACTATGCTGATGTATATATTACCTGCACACCGCCCGAACATGGTTCGTTGCATGCTCGTAACGCCGAGGACACCAGAGACGACGCCCTGAACCGATGCTGCTAGATCAATCATCGTCGGGGGTTGCGGAGAACGTCATTTTGCAGCTCAAAGCTCATAACAGTCATGTTACTCGCAGACGCCCAGACCGCAGATCAACCATCCATCTTGCCTTATCGACTCGGTATGCCCTACCTCCGATCTGATCTGCTTGTCACATCAGCTCGTTACATCAGCATGCCGATTTTACAGTCTCCTTGCCTGCATGTTCAAGCGGTTCGTATTCCAGCGCGGCGTCCTCAGAGGAAATTTCCTGCCCCCCATCCCCGCACATCGAATTGAGCAGTAAAAAGTTAGATATTCTATTATGATACACAAAATTTCCTAAAGAGAATTTGAAACCCAAAAAACGATGGGGAGAGGGGAAACAGATAGGGGGCGAACGCAGTTCGGGGGTTAGGGACGATGGGGAGAGGGGAAACAGATAGGGGGCGAACGCAGTTCGGGGGTTAGGGAGAGCGCCATCCTGTGACATCAACCGCCACTTAAACTCCTTAACTATTAGAAATCCAGATTATCTCGATGACTTGGGACATGCTATTTCTGGTCGAATGGGCCCTCCAGAAGCTTAGTGCGCTTGAGTCAGATCGTGCCAAAACGCATTCTAGCATGGTACCAGCCAGGCAACGCATAGGCAAACGAAAGCCATAGCTACGTGGTTGTATGTCAGCCAAACAATATAAGCCGTTTTCAGATGGTGCTCACATTGTACCAATAAAATGAGACTTGATCGTTTCTTCGCCCATCCTTGGTGCAGAACCTTAGCCCAACAAAAATTGCAAGTCCGCATAACATAGCAGACGTGATAGCGCCCAAGCTCCATATGTAGGACAAATATATCGACCATGTTAACATGCCCAGAAGAACGCTAGGGCGGGCGAGGCGAGGAAATTCCAGAGGCACGGTGGACCGAAGGAATTTTATATCGCCTTCGACATCCTTGAAGTCCTGCGTGTACGTAGTGGTAGCGTATATGCCGATCGATAAGAGGATCGCGCGAACTGCTACTACGTCAAATTGGTGACGGTCATGACCTAGATATAATGGTTAAATGGCGACTATTACACCTGAACAAAGCAGTACCTGCGAGGAGTATGGCACCTATGTCAAAGGCCCCAAAGCCAATACCATTAAGCCAGTTTCTGATGATCCAATGATTGCTGCTTCCGCCGAACTCATTATACCACGTCGTGATCGCAATTATAGCCATACTCGCCCCTAAAACAGCTCTAGAGAATTGGCGAGAAATTAAAAGGCAGATGGGGACCAAGGACCATCGAAGGATGCGTGCATTGCGCAGGGTCACTCTACCAGACGGAATAGGGCGATCAGGCTTATTGTCGGCGTCCTCAGAAACCGCCGTCAATGAGCAGGTCTGATTAGAGGTCGTAAATTGGAGAAGATGGAGCCAGAGCCACAAAAACTCCTCGATGAAATGTCTGACGGACCAGACAGGTGCAGTGACCATTCCGGCAATTGCCTACGGAGGAATCAGTACGACCCTACATGGGAAGTTAAATTATTTACGATTGGAACAAGTGTGGTCTTTATATCCGATTTCGTGAAGAGAAATAAAGTGAACAAGGTGCTGCCCAGCTGGTGTAGGACCATCTTGACGTCGACGGTGTCCGTGAGAAGGGTTCAGGAATACGTATGACAATCGAACAAGTTTCTGGACTCGGGGGCGTACTTAGACTAGTCAGGTGTAAGGCGAGGGTTTTTTACCGCTCCCACTTCAAAATAAGGGAATCTTGGATTCTTATAATAGAAGGGCGCGGTATAACGATCAACGAAAGCTAAGATGGGTTGTAGATATCCTCCGTGGTGCCCCGGAGTCCAGGGCTAGAGATTGATGTTCTTAACGGCCGGGAGACCCGCCAACTTGTGTGAGTGGCCGGAGTTTCATGCGGAAGAACCCACGTCGAATAAGGTCTATGAGTCTGGCTGTGCCTTGATACAACATATCCCACACCTTCAGTTCGGTTGGTATGTCAGTTCACTCAACCACATTTTGTCACACATTAAACTGACTGACAAAGCATGGCAGCAGAGACACAATCCGGGACTGTGATAAGGTGGTTGAGCACAACACTGACTGGGGGTGTGCACAAATTGTCTAATGGAGCAATGGTACGGGTAGTGAGATATGGCTGAGCGAGCGAACTGACGGTGTGAACAAAAGGAAAAGTGTTGTTTCGACAACGGACATGTTTCAGGCTTCCTTCTAGATCGGACTACCAAAGAATAGTAATGAATGGGGCATAAGTCAGCATTGATCACCGCATGTTCTGACGTAGCACAGTTGCAGAATTCGTATATCACCGAAGACGAAGCGAGAAACTGGTGCTGGTTTGAGCTCTGAGAATGAGCTCCACGCTGCCCCACGATTACAAAATAAATGTACTATGTACGGAAGACACTATTGTATGTCTCTGGTCTGTTGCTCCAACCAATTCCAGAGCTCACTTGCCACCTCGGGATTAGATGTGTTGGGATGAGCCTTTCCAAATCGCGCCCAAGGTATCAAATACTAGAATCAGAAAATCATCAATCGAAGCATCAACGGGGAGTTAGGGGGGTTTCCGTACTTCACCGTTCGCACTGGCGGTTTCTGGGGAGGTCGCAGCCCATAGTGGTGTCAGAGCTCCCTGCGCCGCGTTGTACGAGAGATAGCCCTAATAAATTGTTGGAGTGAGCGGGTTAAAGACTTTGCATGAAGTACATACAACCACTTTCACAACTGTCTGCGACATGGTTCGTCCAAGATTAGTTACAATGAGACCTGAAAAAGGGTGCTCTCAGACCAAACAAGGATACTAGAAGATATGACCTACCTGGATGAACGGACGTCGAGAAGATCCCTTTGTCACCGTACCTCCTTGCAAATTCGCAAGCAAGGACTACATTAGCCTGAGGCAATTACATGAGTGGGGCGGACAGTTGACAAAAGGGGTCAACGTACAAACTTGCTTTGATTGTACAAGTCCAACGGCTTCGCTTTCTGACGCGCGGGTCCGTCTTTCACAGTGTCCCAATTGATCCCATCGACGAGAATGTGGCCGTGCGAAGAGAGATTGACAATACGCGAAGAGCCAGCGGCCGTAAGTTGCGGTATGAGGAGCTGCGTGAAGTAGAAGTGTCCTACAGAGACTATCAACGGCGAGACCATAGATACATGAGGGTACTAACCAACGACGTTGACGCCGAATTGAAGATCATAACCTTCAGCAGTGATGGCCTTGGGATCTGGAATCATTACCCCGCTGCGAACATGATGTTAGAAAACAAACGCCACACAAGTGCAAGGAAAAGCACACACGCGTTATTTATAAGGACGTCGAGTTTGCTCTCAAGCTGTTGGAAAGCTTTGGCGGCGGCCTTCACAGAGCTAAGGCTCGCCAAATCCATGCTTAGGAAGTGTGCCTCGTTGTTTGTGGCAGCTTTGAGCTCTTGTATGGCAGCATTGGCGCGTTCCTTGCCATGAGATGCTATATAGACCTTGGCGTGCTTAGATAGCAGTGCCTTGACGGTCTCTTTTCCAATACCACTACTCCCTCCTAGACTCCATTCTAGTAGCTGGAGGGTGCAATTTGGAAATAGGCATACCAGTGACGATGATGACCTTGCCAGACAGGTCGGGAATGTCGTCCGTAGACCATTTGGCCTTAGGGGGCCAGTTTGCGTTGTACATAGACATGACGGTGCCCATTGTTGATGATGTTGAGGTTATAGTGCGTTGTGTAAGAGTGGGTATACGATGTGCGAGAGCTGGGATACGATGTGCAAGAGATGTTATACGATGTTGACATTACATAAGGCTGAATGCTGGCACTGTGCTTCGAAGCCTGATAGTATTGCCGCGAGGCGAGCGAAACGAATTCGAGTCACACTTCGCTTATTATTAGCCCTATGCCAAGTTCGGTAGCAACAATCAGATGATGGTTCGACTCCTCTATTATTCTGATGAACTCCGTTACAATTACACTTACTAGAGTATCGCTCAAGTGAATGGGTGGGATCAGAGGAAGAAATGTCGGGTGTCGGATGGCTTGCTTGCGCTTGTAAGATGAGAGAATGGATGGTTTGAAGTTGCGTGGCCGGAAATCTCCGCAATTGGCGCTCAGCTGGACTAGAAGTACCGATCCAGATGTTCTTTAGCACTCGAGCAAGGTTCGAACCACCCTCCTGCGGAGATCTCTATTCCAGATCGGAGTGTCCGAACCACTCATAGCTTTGGCCGCAATCAAGAATGGTTATGAATGGGTACTGATTGTAATGGAAGCTCGTTTCTGCAACAGGGCATACAGTTGAAAGTAAACTGCGAACTGTCCTCACAATTGTGTTCGAGCGTGATTCTCGTGTGCTCTCCAGTGTAGCATTATACATATGAACGTCGGCAGTAACATTTGGGTGGAAGGGGACTGGGTTGTGAATGCCTAAGGCCCTGGGCGGTGAGGTCGAAGATGGAGTGCGATCGGGTCGTCCTATCCAGCGCGATCTCCGATCACCTCTGCCGGAGTTCTGAGGGGAGTGGAAGGGTGGGTTCAAAAGTGAGTTTTAAGGTGAGCGAAGATCCCAGGACGAGCGAAGACCACTCTGACGATCGGGATAATTAGATTAATGAAGGCAAGTACGTTACAATGATGTCTAGTGGGAACATATGACGGTCACGTGGCTTAAGTGTACCACTTCTGTACAAAATTCTCTCACAAGCTCGAAACAAATGATGCTCCTTCCTGCGTCCCCCACGACAACACGCGTTCATCATGCTTCTATGATGCGTCAGCTTCCCGTCTCACCAGTCTGCTACTGCTTGAGTGCCTCAGCACTCATTTATGTCTCACAAAGCCCTGATTTCAGTGACGGCACTCTAAATTTTTATTAAAGGGGCTGTTCGTCGCACGAGAACTCTGAGCTTGTTGCCCATCATGCGAAATTGTGCTTTCTTATTCATCACTCTATCTATTGCGGTGATCTTGAATCCTGTCAGGGCTGCGGCTTCGGACTGTGTGCTGCCTTCCTTAACCGCAGAGCAGTTCTCCAAGCTGCCTCTGGACTATATTGTGATAGGAAAGAGGCCTCACATTTGTGCGCGTGGCGACGACAGTTAATTTGATTTATACTCAGGCTCAGGTGCCGGTGGCTTGACCGTCGCAACTAGGCTTTCCGAAAATGCCAACATCAACGTCGGTGTCATTGAAGCGGGCGTATTTCATCATAATGACCCTCTGATAGATGTACCTGGTGCGTCTTGCAGAACGAACAACTGTCATACACGCTTCACACATGAAATAGCATTTGGCGGCCAGAGTTTCGGAAATGCAAGCTATGATTGGCTCTTTGAGACAGTTCCTCAAGTCCATGCGGGTGGTAAAATAATTCAAGAAACTCGGTAATCACCTTGTACTCGTCCATAAATCATTCACTCATCTTTGTAGAGGAAAAATGCTTGGCGGTTCCACAGGAATCAACCTTTTGGCCTGGGACCGCGCGTCGAAACTAGAATACGACTCGTGGCAGTCGTTCATCAACGGTAGTGACTGGAACTTCAACAATCTCCTTCCATATTTCATCAAATCAGAGACAGTGGATCTCGCTGACAACGACGTGTTTCCTGGAGTCTCGAAGGAAGGTTATGCCGTTGCTCAGAAAGAGTTCGAGGTCGAAGACGGTTTTCGTGGCCCTGTACATGTGAGTGCATTACTCTAGCCATCCTTCTGGTCTGACTTGTACCGCTACAGGCATCATACAACCAAATTTATGGAGATTTGGTCCTACCACTAGCCTCTACATGGAATAATCTAGGCGTTCCAACAAACCCGAATACTGTAAGTCCATCGAGTTACGCCCCTTTGGTATCGCTGAGATGATGTCATAGATAGGTGGCGACTCTTCTGGCGTGAGGAATGAACGGACGGCTGTGTTTGGTGGAGTGCGATCATACAGCGCAAGCGCATATTACTGTCCCGCCTCTAGAAGAAAGAACCTCAACGTCTTGACTGGTACCCAGGTATGTACTTCGGTTCTCGCTGCGAGATCTGTTCAGACTCCAGCCATCAGGCCACCAAATTATTGTTTGGCGCCCATCACGATTTGCAAGGTAATTTTGATGCCACTGGGGTCTCCTTCGTCAGCAATGGCGTGTCCTTCACCGCAAAGGCCTCGAAAGAAATCATACTTGCGGCAGGCGCAGTGCAGACACCACAGCTGCTTGAACTCTCTGGTATGTGTTCCGAATTGGTTTCGTCCTCTTTGGTACGATATCCTCCCCAGGCATTGGAAATAAGACGATCCTGTCAAGTCTCGGGATTGACACACTAGTTGACCTTCCGGGCGTAGGAACGAATCTTCAGGTAAGAAGCCTCTTAATATCCACTATCATACTCATTAGTGTATAGGATCATATATATACAATAGCCCAGTGGGTAACCCTTCCTAACATCACGACCTTCGGTGCGACATCTCCACAACAATCTGGCTTGAAATCCTCTGAGCCTTCCGCTAGATCCATTACGTTACAATGCGACCTTCTTGGAGGAACAGACAATTATCTAGCAAGTCCCTCGTCAGCATCTTTTATCATGACAATACTCAGCTGCCCTACAGCAACAGCAACCACACAGGCTTTCTTACTACGCGCGACTCCAATCTAGTCTTTCTTACCTCCAACCATACCCTATTTCCGAAGTCAGATGTCCAGGAGCTGATATCCGAACTCACTGCGTCGCTCGAGTCGAACAACAATGAACTCACCCCACTACAACGCGCGCAATTCAATATCCAGTTGGCTTGGTTGAAAGACGGGTCTGTTCCGCAGGGCGAGTTCATCGGGCAGTCAAGTGGTTTGATCTTGCCAGCGAATAATACGAAATATATGTGTATCATATCGGGGCTAATGGCAAGTCGCTATTGGTGGAAGGAACAGAGGACTAATTTACCCTTGTTTAGCATCCACTCAGCCGAGGAACAATTGTAAGCACTGTTGATTGGTGTTGTTGTGAAAAAACCAAGGTGGATTTACTCGGGCCTGTAGCACATCAACAGCACCGACCCCCTCGCACACCCGGTCATTGATCCCAACTATCTCGCATTCGATTACGGTAACTATTCTTCCTGGTGGATAACTCATCATTAACGTCCTGCCTTTCAGACCTTAAATCGCTCAAGTTGTTCGCAAACATCAGTGTTCAAGTGTCTCAGCACCAGCCTATCGCAAGTCTCTTGGTCGAGCAACAATCTCCCCCACCCGCGACAGACCTGGGGAGGTGAGATCTGCTCCCCTTTCTTTTTTCAACGCATGCTCACAATCGTCGCAAACCCAGCTTCGTCACTTCAACATTCATTGTAAGTGGCTGCTCTTTCTTTCAGCTTTGAGTGGAGGCTCTATATACTTGTAGACCGGCGACCATCTAGCGGGGACCGCCCCGATGGCATCTCGGGACCTCGGAGGTCTGTTTATATCTGTGCCATAGTTTCCAAGCAAATATCTCAATCTCAAGGCCGGATGTACTTATAGGTGTTGTTGATTCCAATCTCAAAGTTTACGGCACCTCCAACCTCCGGATTGTCGATGCGAGCATAATGCCCCTTATTGTTGGTGCTCATTTGCAGGCTACCGTTTACGCCATCGCTGAGAAGGTATGTCACCATTGGATTTTAATGAGGATGTAACTCATTCTGTAGGCCGCCGACATCATCCGCCGCGGGAGGTAGATTCAACTACTATCATGTAATTGTTTGAGTAGCGAGTGTCAAATGTCTTTCGATACAATCTGCAAACCGTTCCAAAAATTCCTCCAATGCTTTGGACAGCGTTGTGATAGGTTCCTAAGCACGAGGCAGCGCAGTGAAGGGCGGGGCGATTCTGGAATCACCGCCGTCCGGGTGCGTGCCTCCCCAGATAACAACTAGTCTTTGATCAAAGGAGGCTTGGTGGATACTAGCCCGTATAATGCGACCCTGTACAACAGGCTCAAAGTTCAACTAAATGGAGGTTCAGAAAGTTGGGACGGTGAGGGGCCCGTTGAAAAGATTAGAGTGCTCTTACGGGCGACAACCTCATGACTAGGATTTGTACCTGTGGTATCCTCACAACCTGCAAGATGGTAGGACATTCCCTCATCGACAATTGTGTTTGATTTGACGTGATCTTGTTGGACAGTGCCTTGCAAGCAATGTTTGAAATTTGCCTCGAGCATGGTGAAAGGGCGGCCGCGGAGCCCACGAAGCTATAACAGAGATTGTTCAGAAAGCTGGGGGTAAACAATTCGTGAGTATCAAATACTCCGCTACGATGGTGTGTCAATATAATGTTACATGTAGCCGTAGTACGGTTACAACTTAACGCCTTCCGAGATTTGGGATGAGCACAATGAGTATGTGGATCAAGAGAGTTCTGAGGCGGCGGCTGGTGAAGGTTGGAAAGGGAAGGCATTGGTTATTAACTCTCAGGTATGCTTTTTATGTAGAACTGGACGTTTTGTTGATGTGCGTATAGAACTGCATTCACTGCAAACTATGTGATGTGAAAGTACCGACTCAGGATATCACCTAGACTGTTCCCGAAGGTGGGGGTGGTCCCAAGTACAGTAAGCCCTGGTCATTGTTGGCTATTCGCGCTATCCTAACGTGTTCTCCCTCTAGCCAACACATAAATGTGTTGGTAGCATCACAATGTAGTAATCTGGATTGAATGATGCGTGCATCCGCTCAGGAGCCTGTACTCCGGTTTTATTCCCGTTGCCATGCACGGTCTAAGTTTAGTTATTTATTGAATCTCCACTGGTCAAGTTCGAGAAAATATATAAGATAAATTTCTGAAAAATGCTAATTCAATCTGAATGGCAATGATGAATAATGGTCATTTGGTTGTGTTTCTTTGTTCGAAGGAATATTCGGCGAGGGCTCTTGCATGGCGCCAACTTGCGCCTACCCCTTTTAGCGCCTATCTCCCTCCTCCCTTGTCTCACATCAGTTCTGCTTGCGCTGAGAGGTTCTGCACCGACTTAGATGACATGCACTCACATTATTTACCCAACCAACAACCACTGTGCCGAGTGAGCCATTGACCATGCCGGCCTTGGGAGGTAACCTCTTACGGTACAGACTCCACCAACGGGAAATCCAGGTTGAACGTTGAACTCTAGGCTAGGCGGCTCTAGAGATCATCGATCAGGCGCCACGTTTCCGATCGGGAACGCGAGGAACGCGAACGCAACGAGCACAAATAGGTAGAGAGCAATGCACACAGGGTATACTTTCCTTATCATAAATATCGTCCACCACCTAATTTCTCAAGCAGAAGTGCACTGATCCCGAGCTCAAGGCCCTCCGTGCAGAACTGTCTTCGCTGAGAGACACCTATGTTGACCTTCAAGACACTCATGCTTCCCTTGCACACACCTCTTTACAACCCATCTCCCAACACAAATCCCTCCTTACGAAGTCAGGCTGAATAGCCCCACCAACTCAAATACATCAACACAAATCTTAACTCCAAAATATCCATCCTACGCGACCGCCAAACTAGCGTTGAGCTCCTGTAGGAGAAGAACCGCTCCTCGAAATAAAACTTCAACACACTGATGAGCTACGTCAACAAGTCCTCCAACTCGAAGCCAAGCTCGACGCTGCCTATCACGAACGTGAGACTTAGGCCTCTGATACCACTCCCACAGCGGATGTCTCAATGTCCTCGCAACCAGGTCCCTCGAAAACACCTATATCACATACACAAGACCTCACATCTCTCTGCCTCGTGCACGCAACTCTCCTAGAAATTCATGGTTCAACACTCACCTCCACCACCTTGGATCCACCAATGCCACCCTCACCTCCCAGCTCACCGAATCTGCACAGGCAATCGACGCCCTCAAAGGTCAAATCAAGCTCGCCAAAGACAATACTCGACAAGTCTATGTACAAGCCCGACTAGCTGAACGTAAGGTTGAATTCTTCAAAGCCTTCATGGCGAGTTTCGATGCATAGGAAGAGGGAGTGGATAATGCTCAGATTGATGAACGCAAGCGAGTCTCTCCTTTCCGAATACAAGCTCATGCATGCCGCTCCCTCCTCTACCACCCCGCCTACCCCGGCTCCCCACGCAAAACCCCACAAGCCCTCCTCAACGAACCTCCCTCTCTAAAACCCTGCTCCGAATCCGAAACAACCATGAAGAAAAAGTCGACAAGCTAGAGCAAGAGCCCTTCGCACTGAGTGGAGAAATTGCCGGAGGGCGATACATCCCTCCAAACACTCACCTCCTCCAGCTTGCCGACAATTCCGAACAACAATGGTTCAACCTCCGCCAGGCCACAGTCGACAAACTCAAATCTAAGAATGCAGCGCCCCTAAACCGTTTGCACACCCTCGAATCGTCTGTCCCACACCCCTCCACCACCTCTGCTTCACCAAACATCACTCTCGTTATACCAAACGA
>MU151321.1:0-40713 GCA_015584085.1 Macrolepiota fuliginosa MF-IS2
GCATGCGGAGGAAGAAGAATACGGAGAGGATGGAGATGAATACGAGGGGGAGTTGGACGAAGAAACACCATCGCCAGCCGATGGTGTCTGCTAAGAATCCGCCTAGTGAGGAACCGGCAATGTTTCCGCATGCCCAGACAACGTTCATGATACCTGCATGTCGGTCGTTCCTGGTGAGTAATAAAATACCTGGGAATGGAGGGACATGCATTACCTTGCCATGTACCTCGAGACCGTAATGGAACAAGGTCCGAGATGGTAATACTTGCTAGTCTGCCAGAGTGGGTAACGTCAGCTATTTATAAATTCAAGGGTAGAATTGGCTTACGCTGCCATTGTGCCTCCACCTATGCCTGCTAGTGCACGGCAAGCAATTAGCATGTTCATGTTCCTGGCAGATCCACATAGTGTACATCCGATAGCAAAGATGATGTATGCGGAGAGGATGCAGCTCTTGCGTCCGAAGATGTCGCTGAGCTTTCCGGACAGTGGCCTACGAATTGGACTTTAATTCAAGTTCTTGAAGCAGTGAGGGGACTGGGGGGCTTACTGGAAACTTGTAACGGTGAGGAGGTATGCGGTGGCTATCCAACTTGTTTTTTCAAGTTCAGCGAAATAACTCCCGATGGCGCCGTATGCTGTAATAATTAGGTGATTCATTGGACATGGACGTGAAAAAAAATTCTTACAGGCGACTACGATGGTGTTGTCCATCCCAGTGATAAGTACACCGACGAGGATGGGTGCGACCTACGATGGATCATGAATATTAGCCTTGGATCGAAGGTGTCCGTCCAGGCGCTTACACAAAGAAATTGGGCAAACAGTTTAGTCGGCCTCGAGTCGTTGTCCAGTTGGTCGACCTGGTCATTTGCTTCACAAGCGGTCTGAACCGATTCGACAAAGGACGTAGCTCCAGATCCCGGAAGGGAAACGGCCAAGAGGCCCTTTTCGTTGGCATCATCGATCACAGATTCCGGAGGCGTTATACAAATAGAACGAAGGCCTTTTTCTGATGTGAAGGCCATCGTCAGTGTTGAGAAGGAGAACGACAAGAGATGATTTGAATTACAATGAACAGTGCAAATTTTCTTAAATACGAGACGGTGGCACATTTACGAGGCATCTACCCTGAGTCGGAGGATGTACCACAGGGGTGTACCTACCGCTGACGAAGGCTTGCGAACCAGTCTAGCTCCCAATGGATTGGACGTACCGTAAGTTTAGTTCCCCGAGCAACGCGAGAAAAGAATAGTAACAGCCTTTTGCTGTGCTGCTATAATGGGATTTGATGGTTAGGACTATGAAGGGGTTGGGGAATTGAGATTTGTGAGTGTGAGGTGCCGCCACCGTTGCTGAAACCCATGTTTTTGGTGATGCTTCGAGGCTACAGAAGCATGAAAAATAAGCATTGATACCTGAAACAAACATGTTATTGAATTCAAAATAGATCTCCTTCCCGAGCTCCGTAGATCTGCACGGCCGCCAAGGCAGAACAAATACTTAGTGGATGTAATAGCCTGACGGCATTGATGGAAATTGCATGGAACTTGACAAATTCGTATTGGTTCTGGAATAACATGAGGTTCTGGAAAGGCATTTGTCGCGCGCCCACGGTTCCCTAAAACTTAATAGCTAAGTGTTTCATTGTGAGCGCGACTCTCGTTGTTGCCCTCATTCATCGCCGCCGCCGTTCTCCTGTGTGAGGGTACGGCTAGTCCAAACACAGACATGCTTAGTCAGCAGAGAGAGGACAAGGGTGGCGGGTGATTAAGAACACGTGAGTAGCAAGGTAGTGGATTGACATTAGACACTGCCTGGGCCGATAGCAGACATGGACCACTTGGACCTCGACACCATCATCGCACAGATCACTTCTTCACCGAATACACGCATCCTCAACGATTTCCTCAAAAACATACAGCCAGACACACGCGAAGTCATCCTCGCAAGCACCCTTTCCTCAGGTCAAGATCCACTCAACATCCTTGACCTCCGTGCAAACTCCCTCGGCGTCCTCTACATACTGTGCATACATTCATTCTACCCTGCTCCTCTGATTGCGCTAACCGCGTATCCAATAGCTCAGCGCGTATCTCTGTTCATGGAGCTGTGCCACCACCCTGGCAGGTCGTAGATAACTTTTGTCAGAATTTCGATCAGAACCAGGTGCGATATGCACCAGAACGAGGTTAGTGTACTGCGCACCTCGCAATTTCGCTAATGCCTAATTTCCTAAAGTGATCTTGTTGGGCAAAAATCTCTCTCGTCTAGCAGCACACTACAACAACGTCAGTCCTTTCCATCCACTCATTTCTCACATATACTGAAACCAAAACCCATTCCAGCAAATCGCAGCAATCCTGCCCCTCCGCTCACTCATCCAGCGCTTCGTCCCAGATCCATCCTGCCTCACAGCACTCCACCCCCAATTTCTCCTCGTACGCACCCCACTTTCTACACAACACCTACAAAACTCACCCTAATTCCCAGTTATGCGTCTCCTCACGCAGATTTGCAGATGCGCTTCCTATACTCACGCATCCCATCACAAGCATCGATAGTACAGACATGCATTACACCGATAATCTTGTCTACCACTATACAGGTGGTATAGCCCTCGCGGCGCTTAAACGGTGGTCTGCGGCTGAAGAGTTTTTCGATATATGTGTTACGGCGCCTGGATTGGTCGCTAGTGCGATTCAACTCGAGGCTTTGAAGAAGATGCGTCTTGTGCAGTTGATTGCAAAGGGCAAGACGGAACCACTGCCCAAATATGCGTTGCCGAATTTGACGAGGTTGTTTAAGAATACGCCGTATAATACTTTTGCGAATGCATATCCGAGCGATGTGGGGACGCTAAGGGATATTGTGAAGAAGGATCGGCAGGTGTTTGTTACGGTGAGTTTGTTGCTTGGGTTTGATATTGCGCTAATCTCTGGTGCTTATGTTTTGTAGGATAAGAATGTTGGGTTGATTAATCAGGCGATCGATCGTGCGCCACGGTGGGCGCTTAAGAGGCTTATTGGGACGTATGTTACGCTTAACTTGACTGATATTGCACGTCAAGTCAAAATCGATTCTGTCGATCATGTTCGCGAGATGCTTCTCAACATGGTCCGTCTCTCTCTTCTCCCCCACATATATATACCTACTCATTCACTTCGTTCGCTCGTTCGTAGATCGAATCCAACGAGATCTCTGCACAGATATCAGCCAATGGCACAGTAACATTCTCCGACCCTCCCCCCACAATCACGAAAACGCAAGTAGACGCACTGTTGAGGCAAGTTCAGGTTCAGTCGTCGCTTTTGACGAAATTGGATTTGGATGTGGGCAAGAGTCGCGAGTTCTTGGCTAAAGCTGTTAAGCTGAGGGAGGATTTTGGGGGTGGAGGTGGGAATACGGCAGAGGATTTTTTGTTGGGGAGTTCTATGGGTGCTGTCGTTGGTGGCTCGGGTGGGGAGGGAGGAGGGGTGTGGGTTGAGGAGGCGGGTTTTACTTCGTGATTTTGTTTTGTTGGTTGTTTTTCAGTGTAGATTATGAATTCGAATTTTACCTTTCGTGTTGTAGGCGGTGGAGAGTCGTTTGTGTGTCAAGGCAAGTCTTATATTAAATATCAAATATCAACCGAAGGGGTTTACAGGATTTAAGTCTCCGGATCCGTTCCGTGAAACTCAAGGACAGAAAGTGAGGGTGTAATCCGCGGCGAGTCCGGAATCGCAAGTCCAGAGAGCAGTCCCGCTGGATTCGTCGAAGGCGTAAGCGTACGCGTTCGGGCAGTTGCCCTTGAAGTAGCTGTAGAACGCCACGCCTGGAAACGAAGAGAGGTGAATATGATTGGGAAACATGGCATCTAGGATAGACGTACCGGAACTGGGACAAGTAGCTGGAGTGTTGTGGGATCCTGAGCAACAGTTGGCCGAGTCGGCTGGGGTGCGAGGTGAGTTAGTGTGTTGTTGCGGGTATATGTAGTTTGGTGGGGTACTTGCCTTGGTTGCCGTCGATGTTAGCTACACAGGCACTCTTGCACCCGACCGCGGCACCCGTGGAGTCTAAAGGCCCTTTGAGCTCTGCAGGACCTGTGTATAGTGATTGATGGTTAGTGTTGATCGGGAAAGGGAAATGGTAATGGAGACGGACAGTTGGCGTTGAGGTCAACGGGACATTCGGCGGTGGGGCATCCTTTGTTGTTGGTTATCCGGATGGGGAGGTTGAATCCGTCTACCAACGAGACTATAATGATGTGTGTTCAGAGGGTGTTGTTTTAGGGTTTATTTGGTTCGTGTGCGTACCGTCGTAGAAGTCTTTGTTGCCGTCTCCTTGTAATGTCCATTCTGCGAGAGAGGCGGGAGGGACGCCCTGGTAGTTGCTTGGCGTCAGTTTGGGCGCTCATAGTGCAGTAATCCTGGGGCGCCTGATGATCATTTTGGCGCTTGGGAGAGGTACTTACGCCGCCGGTTTGGGGATCACAGAGTAATCCGCCGTTGCATCCGCCGTCGAGGCATGAGTTTGGTCCGGGGTTGGTGGAGAAGTCGCAGTTGCGGCGGCCCTGTTTGAGGAAAATGGATTTGGTGAATATGTGATTCGTGAAGTGTAGGTGATGTGGTGACCGACCCAGATTCTGCCGGATTTCCAAGTGTCGGGGACATCGAAGCTCACGCTGGTACCCGCGGCTGCTTCCCATCTGTAGATTCGAAGTCACCGTTTGGGAAATGGTTTCCGCGGGGATTGGGATAACTTACCCTGTTGGTTGACTTGGCGGGGTGTTGTTCGGGACGTTTAGATCGGTGAACATCTATGTTTGTCGTGAGTAGGGAGTTCCATCCTGAGATATGATTTGGGAGACGGACAGCTGGCCTAGTTCATTAAGTGGGTTTCTAATCAGAAAGATGTGCACGGGGTCGGGATGGGTACGGTGCTTACCAGATGGTGAACTGACAGTTATTCGTGACCTTGCGCGTGGAGCGTGGCGTTAGTCTACGACAGCCACGGAGGAGAGAAAGCGTACCGTAAAGGACCGAGCCGAGGCGGTGGATAGTAACGCTAGATTGGCGAGGAAGAATGATTTCATGTTTGGACTTCTGTTGGGTGGACCCTGGAGGAAAGGAGGGCTCTAGTATCGTCATTTTATACACCGGGCCACTATGGTCCTCGGCATGAATATTCTTGTTTTTGTCAGATCCGGTTGTCAGTTTCAACAAAATCTTGCCGCTTGAAACAAATATGCTCCCATACCGGACGAAAATAAAAACATTGCTAACTGTAGAGCGCGCTGAACTCTTGCAACCGTGGACCCTTGGAGTTAGAAGTGAGGGCACTCGAATTCGAGAATGTGGTTAAGCTCCACCGATATAATATGCTACTTACGATAGGTCCGGCTCGTCCACATGTCTTAAGGCGATCATAGGGCAACAGAGTATCCAAGAACCTGTTCGGAGCGGGCGACGTGATCTCGCTCCATCGAGAACTGCGCATTTTTGATGCCTTGGATACAGAACAGCCTTTGCGACATTTAAAGCGCCAGCACGTGAAAAGAGAACGAATATAGATAGGCTGTGAGTGGTTTAACTAGGCCCTCCCCCAACAACGACCGCGAGAAGAGAACCGGAGGTACATGAGGATTTCTGCGTGCCATGGGGACGCGGGATGTGCCACCTCTCTCGATCTGCATACTGGGAGGAAGGTCCGGGGAGTCAGGATCACACAGCATAGGAGGTACTATTGTGAAATGGGATAATCAATTATGACATTGTTCAGAAGAGCCATGTACTAGTCAAGGTGAAAGCCCCGAGTTAAAACGCCGGTGGGTGGGTCTATATTTGTTGTAGTGTTGATGACCGGGAATCCGGCGACTTGGGGACTGGCATATTATGGACATGATTGGACTTATGTCAGTATAAACTCCTCGCAAACCTGTGGGATGGGTTATACCTGATTGGAAGGAAGGCTTTGTGGAATGCTATGATCAGATCTCTCTTGATAATGAAGTACTACCCCATGCTGGGAAAGAGGGATGATACTAGGGTACATCACTGCACGTGATGCGCGTATTCTACGAAATATACCGTAGTTCCAAGATATCCGGAGAATGTTGTGACCGTTTTTGACTTCTACAGGTGCGAGTGATGTAGTCCAGTGGGATCTCAATGCGAATCTCCCCGCCTGGAAGTCAGGGAGGATAACCTTCTCACCTCCACCTAGCAGATAGTAGTGCGCGGGTTTTTTCTCCGGAGATACATAACGCCTGCGGATACCAGGGTCTTCACGATTGAAGAAATTCTCGGTTTGACTCGGCGTATTGTTCTGCTTTGGCCGCTGCTGGCATGCTTTGCGAGAACGGGGATCAGTTAATTAAATGAACAATTTAGTACGAGACTGGGACGGACCTTGATTGCATCGGCCGTATCTTTGCAACCGATTCAAGGGCTACGCCAAAAACGGTGATTTGACTGAGCAGAGTCTACGATACACGGTAGTGTTTCCATCCCATAGCCAGAAGAGGAACGTTGGGGTCACGGTAAGGGATTCCCGGACCATGAATTCCTTCGAACCTTCTGACTCAGGGATGCCGCCTTTCCCATTAGAGAGACACGCCCCATCTTCCGTGCCTTCCGTGTCAGTCGTGCTATGATATCCCCAGATCCTTCCGGAGCCCACCTGAAGTAAATTCCTTGATTATTTGACAAGACCGCCTGACCAGAAACTCCGTCTAGAGAGGTCCCTGTGCATAAAGGCTGCTTGGGCGCCCTCCGGTTATGAAATGAATTCGGAAAATGACCTGTATTAGAAGCAGGGCCTTGTGTTGTGAGTGTCACTGGCGTACCTGCTGACTGGCTGCGGGAACATAACATAATGTAGCCGATTGAGTGTGGCGTCGCCCCCACGGCAGAACAATCGGGGATGTTGCTGAAGTCTACTACAGTATAATCTTTGTCACCATGCGTATAAGATCTTACTTCTGACCACCAACACCCGGGGTATCGTCAAGGCTAGCAACAGGGCACTAGTCAGATTTTGTTCCATGATGAGGGTGTAGAATACATCCAGCGCCTATAAAACAACCATTTGCTTCCGTGTAAGGAGGTCTCGGAGTTAGGCTTCCGGGTTCGGCAGGTCCCTGAGGAATTCCAGGACAGTTGGGGGCGTAGGCAAAATGTCATCTGATTTTCGGATGAGGTTCACCTCCTCTTCTGAAGGCTACTGATCGCCAGCTCAGCTCTGGAGATGGAGGAATCCGTCTTTAAGGTGTGTCTCGATGTACCCATCCGCGTTTGTGTCAAAAACTGAAAGTGTAAGCCAGAGGCACTTAGTGAATAATGCATCGAGCTCCGCGAAGATGACACGATACGAGGTTCAGGAAGACTGGCTATCGTGCAGCAGAAAAGCAAAGGAGAGGATGCGAACGATTTCACTCTGGGCCTATCGGTATTGCATCGTCGAGTCCATCAATGTGACGGTCATCCTTTCTTACACAGTTCCTCGAAGGGTGAAGGCCTCAGCTCGCGGAACTGTACTTCTAACAACTTCTCAAGGAGCGGGGGATTTCAGCGAATCTTTGCTTCCAATGTTTAGGCGTGGAATGTATAGTGGGAGATGATTGTGATAAAGAACTGTCGAGAGCCATTCCGTTTGCCAAGTTGCGAAAATAAGAACGAGACACTCAGTCAATAGAGGAACCGCTCGGGATAGATGTGAATAATCGTGTATTTCCCAGCGCCCGCGAGTCCAGTCACTGTCTGACGACCCCACGAAAAGATACAGTTGATATACTGCTCGCGAGTTCCTGAACAATAGCAGGCTAGATAGTCACTGTCCAAGTGATTACGGGCAGCACTGGAAACGGAGTATGCATGATGTTCGTAGAGATCTAGAAAGGAAGAGCCGTCGTCAAGATATTGTGAAGGTCGACTCGAAGAGCGGGCCTGTCATTTTCTTCAGTGCTGGAACTCAGAATTGATCGTCCATCTGGAAAATTGCTACTGAATTATTGCTGAAGACAGACAGTGTAATGTAGAGATAGTGGGATGAGCTGGAGTGGATCACGAGATCAAGGGGGACAATATACCCGGACGGTTCCTCGCACGCAGCGCCTATCAGATTGGGACATGACAGATACGTAAAGAGGCTAGCGTCATCATGGGGAAACTGGAAGTCACGATTATTCCAGATACCTTCTCGAGGATTGACGTAGGAATTTAGCTGTTGTGGAATCGGCTGGTGACACATTAACGGTGTTGTTTGAGTGAATTTTGGCATCGAATTCAAGATATTTCCTTTGATATCAATCATATTAATGTGACACGGGACATGTGCCGGACTTGGCCGAGTTCCCGCTCGGACGTCACGCATTTCATACTTAAGTTCCATTCGGCATGGTGCTTTGGCAGTCATATACCCACCCTCGTGCACATTACCTGGGTACTAGCTCATCAAGTCCTTAGTACGAGCTGTATCTGCCCAATGGCTGCCACGTCAGACGAAAATTCTCCTCTGCTGGGTGAGGCGCATACCGCCGCCTACAATGGCAACAGAAGCGATGTTTCAAGTGTTGAGCAACAAGTTGAAGAGCCGAAGAAAATATCCTCATATCTTATTTATGTGCGTATTCAATATTCGTCTATCCAATTCAGGTACCAACGCCCATTAACCTGAAGGTGATACCCATGGCTATTGGCATATTCTTGACCGCAATGGATGGGACTATTGTCGTCTCTTGTACGCCTCCGTTCACTGAAGCTCAGGTCCATCACCTCAATAATATCATACAGCTTACGCAGCTATTGGAAACGATCTCAACGAACTCCAAAAGACAAGCTGGATAGCTACATCATACCTCCTCACCCTCACAAGCTTTCAGTATGTTCTCTACCAATCATACTTTCTTGAGCTGCGACTGATCGTACAGACAGACCACTGTATGGAAAGTTAAGTGACATATTTGGCAGGAAGAGTTGTCTTCTGTTTGCCTACGCAATTTTTGCGGTTGGTTGCCTGTGGTGCGGAAGTGCCAGGAGCATGAACGAGCTGATTGCCAGTCGTGCATTCGCTGGGATTGGGGGAGGTGGGATGCAGACGTGCGTGCTCTATCAAACTCTGATGATGTCCCATTTTGATATCAGGGTTTTTAAAGACTTGTCAGTATCATCATGTCTGATTTGGTTCCATTGCGCTCGCGTGGCACTTGGCAAGGCAAGTATTCTTCTGTAACTGAGGTTCCCATTCGAACTCTAATATATCGTCTTCAGGTATTATCAACATTGTTTGGTCTTGTGGAAATACAGTAGGCGCCTCGTTGGGAGGATATCTCGCAGATACAATCGGTTGGAGATGGGTATTCTATATCCAATTTCCACTTGCTATCGCTTCGGCCCTCTCTGTCTATTTTTTCCTCTCTTTGCCGCCTCCACCAGGCGCTTCGGGTCCTGATGCGGACTTCAAGACAAAACTCCGTAGAATTGACTTTACTGGTGCTGCTACCCTCATTCTCGCCATTTTCTTCCTCTTAATGGGTTTTGATCGTGGCGGTGATATCGGATGGGACAACCAACTTACCCTATCCCTACTCGTCGGTTTTGTCGTCTTCGCTTTTGCATTTGGTTTAACCGAGACGCGCTTCGCTGCTGAACCGTTTGCACCGACAAGAATCATTCTCAACCGATCCCTCTTGGCGTCATATCTTGTCAACTTTTTCGGTATCGCCGGTGCTTTTGCCCAGTTGTTCCATATATCGCTCTACCTTCAAGCTGTCCTCGAAAAGACTGCCTCTGAAACCGGAGCATGGCTTGTAATCGCTGTTGTGTCTGCCCTCCTGGGTAGTCTTGGTGGCGGTTTGATCATGCAGGCCACAGGAAAATACTACATTCTCACCTGCGCCGCTTACGTCGCCTTGCTAGCTGGAACTATTACAGTGTTGGTTGGAACAGGTTTTGAGGGGTTGCCTAGGTCAACGGCGGGAGTGATTGTTGGTATGTGTCTTGTGCAATGTGAAATGCTATCTCGTTAAACTCTTGATAGGTCTGGCCATCACTGCGCTCGGCAATGGGGGTGGCATCACCTCTAGTTTGATCTCTTTGATTGCGAACGCAGGCAAAGCTGATCAAGCTATTGCGACAGCAGGTCTGTCAGTCTCCTTTCGCATTTCCTATTCCCTCTGATGCCCCGCAGTGTCGTATCTTTTCCGCTCCCTAGGCTCTGTCATCGGTCTCTCGATCGGTAGTACCATCGTTCAAACCACTCTTCGTTCCGTGTTGCATCGCACCCTCCACGGCAAAGACGTGGATGAGGTGCGTCCTATATTTCACTTCGGTGCTATTACTCACACTCACTTTTGCCCATAGATCATCAGACGCGTTAGAGAATCACTAGATTATCTCAACGAGTTAGATCCGGAGACTCGTGTAATTGTGAGATCTGCATATGGAGATGCAGTACACAGTACTCTGCTATTTTCTGTGACTATGGCGCTGGCTGCTATGATTGCGTCGTGGTTCATCGTTGAGAAGCCGCTTACTCGGTAGGAGATAACCCAACCGCTGCCATTACTAGAAAGATTATATCTATCTTATTTCGTGATTCGGCAATTTAGTCCCGGGATCGATCCGGTGTCATGTGTGCCACCTTTGAATCAAAACGCCATCCCCAACATTAATGACGATTTTCAGTCCGAAGCCTGAAAAATGACGGCCTTGGAAATACAATACTTATTTGAACTATATTCTTTCACATATAGCATGTGATAATCACAATGGTACGTTGTTAGTAATCCTCCCTACCCAAAACATTTCACCAATTCTGCTCCCGATTAGCCAGGCTCCACAGGATGGTAGTAAATATGCACGGCAGTAGGAGCTTCTTATCACACTTTCCCAGTTCATCGGTAGTCCTTGAGAAAAATGAAACCAGAATACCCCAGCTTATTCTGCTATGAAATCGATAAGTATGCAGTCTCATTTGTTCATTCGCTTGTGATGGAGTGTTGACCTCAATCAGCCATGAACCGGAACATGACGAATGGCTCTCGAGGCGGACATCTAATCTATATAACTCCCCGCTGTACCCCGTATCTGGGGCAAGGTGTGAAAAGGAAGCACCCGCCTGGGTCATAAGACCACAAGTGATCGCACCTGTCCCACGAACTTCTCAAAGAATGTTCTCCGCGCAATACGTTGCTGCAAGATTCTCTTCTGCCGTACATTCATGGATTGTTACTTTCACAGGCGGGTGCGCGGAGCGGTTAATTTAGGCTCGTGATACTTGCGAAGCCCCTTTAACTTGGGGCGCGGGGGTGCGGGTCGCCGTCCCTTGCGGTCGCCAACCGAGATGGACGCAATTTTTTTTTTTCATTTAATACCATTGGGACTACACTTTCAGCCCTCACCCATCCATCTCCCTTGACTACCCCACCGCAAAGATGTAAGCTTTCCGGGTCACATCGTTTCAAAACCATCTCACACCCTAAACCGAATAGAGTGCTGACTTGTAACAGCACACTTACCTTTCTTCTTGTTCCCTTCATAACCGCGGATGCGGTTGCTCGTTCCCAGCCTCTCAAGCTGCTCTTGACCAATTTGACCAGGATCACGGTTCTGTCGTACGAGTGCAATAAGGAGATACTGATTTCTCCGACTGTTCTCATGCAAGACCAAGTTTTTTGCTTGTGATTCAAATCTGCGTACCACAGCTCGAGCGATGGGAGACACACGACCACTCTGGGTCCACCACCTGATCCTTATACGCTCTTGATGGTATTGTCTATCATGCGGTCGTCTTGAAAGCGCCCATTAAACGTGACCCCTGTCGATGCCAACAATCAGGTTTTTGTATTCTATCCTTACAACAACCCTCTAATGCATGTGAGTATGTGTTCTTTGATTGATCTATATTAAGCCTGACTCATTGTCTAGAACTGCAGTTTCGTTGTGAATTCATCAATCACGAGCATTTTGTCAGTACTTCCACGAAGAAATACTCGCTCAAAATATACTGCATCTCGGTATAAATGCGCGATCCGCTCACAACACTTGAACCCCAGACTCGCGATGCAATTCAAGTCTTTCCTTTACCTCGCCTCTGTGCTTGCTGTTTCCCTTGCATCTACCCCTCAAACTGTCTTAAGTGACCTTACTGCTCTCCAGTCGTCGATAACCACTCTGGATAATGCAATTAATGCATTCCCTAACACTGGTGGATCCTTAGTTGCCGCCTTGGTCAGCGGTAATTCTCTTCCTCGCGATGACAACGACTAATGCCTTCACTCAGGCGATCCATACCGATGCTCAGAACACCGAAACTGCCCTCGGACAAACCACGACTGACGCTCAAGTAATATTATATATCTGATTAATCCAATTCAATATTAACGCTGCTAACCCCTCAGGCGCTCAGTCCCAGTCCTGTCTCTGTCGCCGATGGGACTAGCATCATCAATGAAGTCAACGTCATCAGGCCGATCATCGAAGACGCCCTTACAGCTATCGTGGCCAAGAAACCAGCGTTTGACGCCCTCCCCCTCGGTGGTGTTTCCGCTCTCGTGCTGCAGGACTTGCAAGCCCTTAGCGCAGATACTCAAACTCTCGCGACCGCTCTGATTGCCGCCACCCCTGTACGTTTTTGATCACGATATCTACAGCCAGCTTGTTGCTGATTGATTGTCATCCACAGGCATCATTGCAGAGCCAAGCTAATTCCCTTGCCAATGAAATTGAAAGCGCATTCGCTACTGCCATTGCCGCTTATTCATAAATAATTGGCTTCATCCCAGGTGTAAACACGGCTTCTTTAACAGATTAGTTCGCGCGATTGATATCAATTAAATACTTGCTTTGAAACGTGTTGAGCCACAAAGAATGGTGCCATAGGAATTTCGAATCAACGTAGTTGTCGTTGCTGATTGAATGACCGAATGGCCGGTTGGTGCTGGAATTAACCTTAAAGGCGTCAACATGCGAACTGTCGGTAAAGGTGAACGTTGATTGTTAGAGCACATCCAGCCAACTCAGCTAACTCAAGTGTCACGTATTGTATTATCAAATTAGCCACGGCGAGTCAGATCCGGCCTTTGGTACTTTATATCTGCGCATGATGGAATCGATCCGGGTTTTAAATTACTTTCATTATTTAAAATAGTCGTAGTCTACATTATTTGTACTTCTTGTTTACTTCCCAATCCCATCGTTGTCCGCCTTGATCAAGTCTTAGCATCTAGTATCTCATCCGTTCTAGTCCGAATATGTTGGAACGAAGACTATGAGGGCACACCAAGCGCTCAGAATCCACGTCCCTTATGGATCCAGGTATCATGTGCTGTCGATATATTGTGCAGTGAAGCCCAGGGTTATGGTTTCCCATACCCATGATAAACCTCAGGCTTCAGGGGTTGAAGTCTTAGGCAATGATCCCGGTAAACGTATATCGTGACCATCCACATTTGTCAGCGGGAGCTATTGATGAGCCAGTGAGGGCGTTGAGAACCTCCGCGTGTGAGAGCAGCCATTTATATGTATTAAGCCACGACTAGCTGTGAGTTGTGCCTACCCTCCATGACGACCCACGCACTCCTCCAAGCCCTTAGAGCGAACAAGCCCGCCTTTGGTGCTTGGCTGACATTGCCTGGACTGTTCCATGCACGTACTCTTGCCAAGTCAAGTCCCCATCTTTCTTGGATTGCAATCGATTGTGAGCATGGTCTGGTGCCTCTAGTTCCTGGTGCCGCAGAAAGTGTTGCGGCCATCGAAGGCGCTGGCCCTAGTCCGATTGTTAGGATTCCAGCGACTGGAGTTAGTAGTAGTACGAGCTGGCAAATCAAAAATGCGCTTGATGCCGGTGCTCGCGGGGTCCTGGTTCCAATGGTTGGGATACTCGCCTAACCTGCAATCTCGGCTATTAACTGACGCTGGATTATATTATATGCCGCTCATTCTTGTCCGGTTATCTTGATAGGTGTCCAGCGCCGAAAAGGCTAGGGAGGTCGTTGCAGACTCCAAGTTCCCTCCGATTGGTCGGCGAGGATTCGGTAGTCCGTTCACACACGGTACATGGAATATTACTATGCCACAATACTTAGAAACGGCAAACGAGGACATTCTTGTGATGGTGCAAATAGAAACCAAAGAAGCCGTTGAGAAGGTTCAAGAAATAGCTCGTGTCGAAGGCATCGGTGAGCATCTGCGGCCAATCTTAATATAAGTGCGCGATACTACTCCTTCTACCCGTGACTCGCGTAGACGTACTTTTCATTGGACCATACGATTTATCCATTTCACTTGGATATCCCCCTCCTTCTCCGGACCCACACCCCCACATCGAGGAAGTGATACAGAAGATCTTGGCGGAAGCCCACACAGCTCAGAAAAAATGGTAAGGCTTAATTATTCAGATGCACCAGGTTCTGATTATTGAATGCCGTTAGTGCCATTTACTGCATATCTGGGGCTCAGGCTGAAAAACGTGCAGCCCAAGGATTTGATATGGTCAGTTGGACACGTTTTCGGTTCAATACCGAAGCTGATAAGATATAGATCAACGTGACGAGCGACATTGGTGCCATGTCGGAAGCAGTCGCTTCCCACTTGAACATTGCAATGCATGGCTCTGCCAACCCCTAAAGAAATTGCTATTGGTGGGTACTTGGATCTATGTTTTCAATTACAATTTTTACGTTATATGGCAGCTTGAAGGCGTAATGACAGCGTAACAGATCTGTATATGGAATTGTAGAAAACAATAAGGATACGTGCTGTCACTCGGATGAGGTACAATAATAAAAACCATGTATATCAAGAGGTCCCGCAGGCAATGCCTCGCTTGAGTCGAATCCATGATACCAAGGTATATTTCAGCCATTAGGCGTTGGTATCAGCACTCGCTCAGCATTCGAGATGAACAAGAATGAACAAAAAAACCTGGTCGGTCCTTAAATTCCGTGATGAGCCTGAAACCGGTGTTAGTCGTTGAGGGGCAACATCCCCGTCATCGATCCGCCCATTCTGGAGGTTATCGGGATTGGGTCTGTATCCGCCGAACAGTAGAGTGAAATGAACAAATTGGCATGTTAACGTTGAAACGGGATTACTCTAGCCTCGAGTGACTGCTGAGTTTGAAAAAGAGCATTAGTGCCCCGCCGATTTCATCTCCGCCTGAGCTCAGCAGATGCGCGGCGATCCCGAGATTGTGAACCAACTTGGATCCAACTAGACCATCCATCGCTATCAGGCACGTCTACCTTGCCCCATCTGTAATCGGGAAAGACGTCCGCTACAGTTGCCAGTACTTCCATACGGCATTCAGCCAACATGGAGAGTTCCAAATAGTATCCAGGTGCTCCGGGCGGTCATAGACGAATTGCTGTTGGCGACCCCTTCCACAACCCTATTTTCATTGACACATTTATAGAACAAATCGAAGGACCACGGACGATGATCTCGATTTTTTTCATTCCTGATCTTTTGAAGGGTTGGGCCGGTTGTAGTTGGTTAACTGATTGCTACGTCAATTCTGGCAATCGATTCTGGCAACCAGTGGCAAGTTGCATTGTCTAGTTCTGCCTACCCCCATTACGCAACATTTGGAGTCATGGGCAGCGTTCAAGGGTTTCCGACCAGTCCCGGCAACTTAAGCCCTTACTTTGGCAATATCAAGAAGAAACCATTGTACTGTGGCTGCGCCGCCTGACCGTCCTTTCCTCCATCAAGTTGGCTCTTGTGTGTCATGGTATCTTTGGAACACCGTCAGTGCCTCCAGAAAGATGACATACCTCCGATGTGGGTGCGCCTTTACGTCTCTGCCTCTTCTGGACTTCAAGCATATCTTTGTCTTCTCTGACATAAAAGCGGTCCCCTCTCAACTAGGTCCTTTGCCTTCGCCCGTCTTCCATCTGCAAACCTTGGTTCTTACAACAATGGCTACTGAAATCACCCATTCTGTCCTCGTTTCTGTCATTGTGGTCATTCTTGCTCATGCTCTATATCGACGCAAGTCATGGAATAAGATACCTCTTCCGCCTGGTCCGCCGCGGCTGCCGCTCATCGGTAACCTCCACAACAAACCACCCCGCTTTGAGTGGGAGGCGTACGCCGATTGGGGCCGACAATACAGTATGTTTTTACGTATTGCCTTCGATACCTATTAATCACGTTGCCTCAGATTCTGAGATCATCTATCTGAACATGGCGGGGACATCTCTTGTAGTCCTCAATACCCGACGAACTGCTAGCGACCTTCTTGAGAAACGTGGCTCTATCTATTCTTCGCGGATGCATTCGCCCATGGTCCATGATCTGATGGGCTTCACTTGGCTTTTTGCCGTCATGCCAAATAATGACGGATGGCGCACGAGGAGGCGCCTTCTGCAACGCTACTTCAAGTTCCCCGTCGAAGACACTCACACCATCTCTAACGTCAAGTTGGAATGGCAGAAGCCCCATGAGACGAAATACATCAACCAACTCCTGAAGAAGCTTGTAGACACTCCAGAGCTATTCATGGAGCATCTCATTCAGTAGGTTTTTGTGTCCTTGATACTGGGACCAGGTTAATCTAATCTCCTTGCAGCATGGTTGGTTCCGTTTCGCTATCCACTACTTTCGGCCTCCCAATACTTCCGGATAATGATCCATACATCAAACTGTCTTCTACGGGCGCCGAAGGTCTTAAGCAAGCGACAGTCCCCGGTGCTTTCTTCGTCGATGCATTCCCATTCATGAAGCACTTCCCGAGCTGGGTCGGCTTCCAACGCAAGGCGCGCATGTGGCATGAAGATATGCGAGCCATGTTGGACATTCCTTTCGGCGACTCCAAGAAGCAATGGCAGAACCGCGGAAAGGTATGATGATTTTTTTCGTTTCGTGTTCCCTGCATGACGGAATATAGCAGAATGGCAAAACGGGGGGTGGGCTTATTTCATTCGTTTCCGAGGCCCTGGACGACATCTACTCTTCTGACAACCCTGATCTTCAACAAGAAGAATATATCAAACAGCTCTGCGGTACGATCTTTATGGGTGAGCCAAGCTTACTTCTAGTGTAGATGGACCCTAAGTCATATTCTAGGTACTGTCGGGACGACCTCCGGGGTTTTACATGTCTTTATGCTCGCCATGGTTCACCACCCCGACATTCAGAAACGTGCTCAGGTCGAGCTGGATTCCGTCCTGCGCGGGCCTGATGGAAAATTACGGCTTCCCACTCACGACGACGAACCTCTGCTTCCATACTGCACGGCGATCGTCAAGGAGACCCTCCGGTAAAGTATTCAACTTGCCTTGCTGAAACTCGAGCTTACACCTGCTTATCCAGATGGCTCCCTATTGCACCGATTGGTAAGTCGATCCTGAGTCAATTAGTCTAATCCCATTCGTTTTTAAACGATAACGCTAGCAATTCCCCATTTGTCGACGGAAGAAGACGTTTATGAGGGTTATCGTATCCCAAAGGGTTCAGTCATAATTCCCAACATCTGGTTGGTGACTTTAAGATCCGTGAATTCCTGATATTAAGCTATATCCGTAGGGCTATGTTGCACGATCCGGAGAAATATCCCAACCCGTTTGCCTTCATACCCGAACGGTATTTGCGTAAAGACGGCAGCCTCGACGAAGACCTTGCTCGAGATGTCGAAATTGGATTTGGGTTTGGTCGAAGGTACGGCTCCGCTCTCAAGCTCTTGGTCACTTTGAATAACTGAAATTCACTCTGCCATCTTTGATAGGATCTGTCCTGGCAGGCATCTTGGAAGTTCGATCGTCTGGTTGGCAGCTCTTTGCATTCTGACCACTTCCGATATCCTTAAAGCGAGAGACGAAAATGGGAACATCATTGAGCCTGGAATGGAACTCGAGTCAGCGATCACTGCGTACGTCGCGGCTGCGTAACCTTTGAAAATGACGCTCTTTATTGACGTGCGATTGATTCATTAGTGGACCTAAGGCGTTCAAGTGCACAATCAAACCTCGTTCGGAGGATTGCGCCGAGTTGATCAAACAAGCCGCAATTGACAGTGAGTATATAGGCCTCTAGATCACGAGCTGGATGGATCCACTGCAATCCCGTATATGTTTCCTTTTTTAAACTTCTGCCATCTCCGCCTTTGATCTTCGCTTTTCTCTTAATGCGTTACTCTCGATGTGATCTTGATCATCTATGCACTGTTATTGTACTACTAACGAGTGTTTAACGTTCTTTTTTTGTATGAGCTTTGTAATCTGTACCTCACCATCGAATCTATGTTGTGGCCTCATGAGCATCATCTACAACGTCATACCCCTGCCAGTCAAGCTATGGTATCCATTACGTACTAGGATCAGGGGATGTTCCATGGAAGATGTCGATGAGTCTTCGTCCGTTATTGCACGGAAAGGTAGGCCGGGAGCTTCTCGGGCGCCACTCCATTTTTGAGAATAGTATACTTTCTAAAGAAGTCCATTGATAGTATCACAAACCTGATATGTATGAACTTGCTCTCCTCCGGACCGCAAATAGTGTCCCAGCTTCCGATCCACTAATACGATCCCCCCTTGATGTAATCCGCTGCCATCTCCGGCTTAGCCCTCGGGGTTGTCCATTCGCCAAGGGCCGCGTTTCTCAGCGACGGTGATCGATTTATCTGGAAGGGAAGGAAAGACGAGCTTCGACGAGCGATAAAGTCGCTCGTGACGTGATCTTTTTATTTGATCCAACCTACTTTGCAGGACAGCGGCTGCTGCTATTGCAGCACACTGCCATTCCCTGGGCCTCGCTTCACAGGAGCCCGCTCCTGTCGATCTGCCTTCTAGGCAATGTTTAGATGTGGTAGGTCATTTTTATTGATTGCTGCGGACCGCGATCGGGCACTGCGTTGCGAATTTTATGATGATAAAAAATAAAACTGCGGTAAGGGCGTTCCCAAGTCGAGTGGGTGTATGATCACGGTTCTTCGAGGTAGGCTATACCTAAGCTACCCTCTCACCGGTCCATACTACAAACCACCTCGGGACTTCGGACCAAGAGATCCTCACACGTTCCAGCAGTGGGCCCGGGCCATAGTTTCCAGTCAAGCCACATGATGCCAGGTGATGGAAGATAATATTGCCATTACAGCCGCCGTTTTACCCTCTTGTGACCAGATTAAGCTATCACTTCTGACCATTGAGCTGGGAGAATGTGTACATGTGTGTCTTTGATGCATCTCTGCCATCGCTGCTGGCATGATTCAAATATTCATGCATCGCAACACCGAGATCATCAGCGTAGTGAACCCGGCCAACCAATAGACCAATCAACATTAATCAGCCTGTTCAACAAGTAATACCATCATGTGGCATTCAAAGGTGGAATGTGCTGCTGAAATCCAGGAGCACGCGCAGTTGGCAATCCACGAAAAATCCAAGCGTGCCCGTGCCATCCCTTGCGGTTGTGCCAATTTTCTCTTAACCATACATTGTATACCCTTTAACACGCCGCCACCATTGTTCCATGTCTTATACATACTCTAGAATACCGACCTATAGACTTCGTTCTTTCGTCTTTTCAATACGCAATACACTGTGTTTGGTCTTTCAACTGCACACACGGGGGCGCCCCGTTTACTCGGGCTTACGGAATGAAGGAGCAGGCTGCTGTTGTTCTGTTTGAGAAGGGGGCACCGGGAAGAGAAAGGTGGTTCATACGTGGGTAACTTCAGTACGGTCGAGGTGTGAAGGAGATGCGGGAGCAGCTCAGGCTAGCCCGGAGCGGCGGATCGAGTGTCTATGGTATGTGTAGATCTTACTTCTGAATCACCCGGAGCTGAGAGGCAATACGGCTTAGTGACCGATTGTGCTTTGTATGTGTCGTTGAGTCTTTAGGTTCATGTGAAGAATTTGAAGATAACTTTCCGCCGTTAGATTGCCAGATTGTCACATTTCCGACTTGAACGTTAGTACATTACCATGACGGTGGGCACACTCCACATTTTCAAATATCACATCCTTATAGGAATTGTCGAGACTGAATAGACATTCTTGTTGCTAAGATGGTTCCCTTTCTACCTGTTTGCTTCACTACTATCTAAGATGTCCATCAGTCAACTTGGAAGCCTCGAACTATTACAAACTCTCCTCAACCGAAGAAACAATCAAGGGATAGGCATGATGACAGAAAATAGTTGCCCTTTGTTGGGAACCTCATCCCTGTATGGGAAATGTAGCTTTGGGGAAGACAGAAGATGTAGTGAATATTTTCGGGTGTTCCTCAAGGACACGCTTCCGTCATTATTGTCTCAGAAAGCTGGAGGAGTGGCCAGGTTGGTTGCCTATACCTGGTACTAAAAGGAGCTTAGTTTGGTTCGATCCATGGAGTGCGTATTTGCGGGTAACTTGGGTGCACGGTGTACGACAGGGTTTACACCGTATGCCACAGGATGTTGAAAGGGACCAACAAAGCACACCAGTACGAAAGACTGTTAAATGGGGGGCCTGGGGTTATCGTCATCTTTTACGGGACAGAGCTCGAATCCGCGGGGCCCACAGCAATCCCGAATACGCAAAACTCTCCTTCAAGTTGGTTTCGGAAATTGTACCCTCGGGTCCACAGTAATCCTTTTGGTAATAGCTTCCCCTCGCCGTCGACGCGCACAAGATCTTACTTCCCACAAGCTGTCCTGGAAACATAACACACCGCCTGCCTAGTGGCATTGTGGCATTTTGACAAATCGAGGTACAGGTTGTCTGCCCCTGTAAAGTCAAATCCGAGGCGGAGACGAATTGACTTATTCGTACTTGTAATTTTATGATAATCGGTGGAAGATGATAGGCACCCACGGCCATTCTCACCCGACCGCCAAGCTATGTAACTTGGAATGCCTGCCAAGAAGATGTGCCACACACTGAGATGAGTTTTCTGCCTCTGTCTATTGATTATCATCATATGCTCATGACAGATCTATGTGCCAAGTTAAAATATGTGTAGACCTTCAATGTCGGCACCGAGAGTCTAGAAGTCAGGAAGATTGAATAGGAAAAAAGGGGCATCTTACGACATCATATGTAGCAGAGCCCTAGGAGAACAGAACGGCTCCGGTCCTATCCACCACCTGTCAACTGGAGACACATTTTTGCTAACCCTCCTACACGCAGACCCATTAGTATCACGGGAAAACCATGGCACCTCCAATCCACCTCATCGTAGTTCGTAATTTGCCGCTGTATTGGGCCTGAATGTAATATAATTTCGTGGGCAGGGGATCACCTACCCCGTGTTCACTTGATCACGAGTTGTTCCACGCAATGTCAATATCGTGATTTCCCCTGCTCGAAGGGCTCGACTCGAGGGTTGTCTCCCAAGATGGCAAGGATTTCCATCATGTTAACAGTTTCTCAGGTTATTTCCACTCTTCTTCCGCCGTGAACTTGAACTTGAGTGCTAAACAAGGGTGCTTCTGGGGATCGACCTTTTGAGGTCCTATGAGCTCGGGGAAGGGCTCTCGAATGCAAGATTATATTTTGAGTTAAAGTTGGATGCAAGTAAGTAGCTCTCTGGACAATTTGTTTGTATGTATTGTGCAGAAGCTTCTGATCCGCCAGCAAGCCGAACACGACGAAACCTGGTCCTGTATATTATCCTCGAATTATTCTCTAATTTTCTCATTTTTTCTGTGCCAGATACCGTCAGGAGCAATGTCGTATAGCCAGAAGCACGGCCTTGCTGTGGTCGAGCAGGATGCTTCCAGTAATGGTGAGTGGGAATATCATCACTCATCATAAACGCTCAGTATATCCTCATGGGAAACCCTTGACACCTGGAACGCTTGGAATTGCACTCGTCCCGCTCTATTACAATGCCCCCGCGGACGCGCCGTTTCTCTGCCCGATTAGCAGATATGCAACTAGACTCTGACATCTACCTGGAACAAGACGATGAAATCGACGTAGAGAACGATGACGAGGAACAGGAGGTGGACGATGCTGATGTGGAGGGTGAGGGAGAAGACGAAGACGAAGAGGAGGAAGAGAAGGATGAGATACAGTCGGTAACTATTCGCCATATTCGCCAATAGCGATATCCACTTACCGTTATTTGCTCATTGTCTAGGAAGATGACGATGATGAGGGGCCCATACCGTCACCCAGAAAGTCGCAGCCGAGGCTGAGAATTAAGCTGAAGCTGGGCGCCAATAAGCGAATCACCAGTTCTAGTAACAGTACCGCGCGGCCAACTCCTGAAGTTGAAGCTACGCCCTCGAGGACGCGAACTCGAAGGAAAGTCCGGTCAGGTACGCCGTCATTTAGCGCTGTCTTCGCACCCTAACTCAAGGAACTGCAGATGATGTTGAGTCGGAAGATTCTACGTCTCCCGAATCAGAAGATGACGACGAAGACTCGGTATCAGGATCGCGTCTACCTGGCCAACAGAAGCCAATGACGACTCGTCAAGCTGTCTTGGCGAGTATGGTCGACTCAAGCCACGTCTCGCTTGGTGTGTTTTCACGCTATACAATTTCTTGTACACATGTCATTGACATCTTTTGGTCAGGAGAAAGCAACCGCAGCAAGAAGAAGATATTGAATGAAAATGAACTCGCATTGCGCAGGGAAGAGACAGCGCGAAAGCGGAAGAATCTGACGGAGAAGAAACTTGAGGACGAGAAGGTAATGTATTGTCACCTTTTGAATTGCGCGTTCCTGTTCTCATGTAATGCCTAGGCTGAGACAATCAATCGTCTATTGAAGAAGCAGTCGAGGCCTCGTAACAAGCGAGGGACTGCGCTCGATGACAGATCGCCAATGCCAGCAGGTGGGAGAAAGGTGAAGCAAAAGCCGAAGGAAGAGGACGGTGAAGAGGCCGAGGAGGGAGAAGAAGAAGTTATGGAGGTCGTTGAGGAAGAAGTCAAACCCGTTATGTATCGTTGGGTCTCCTCCAAGAAAACTGATGGTGAATCGACAAGCATGGTGTTGAGTTTCTCTGTACCTCAAACGTCACTGCCCTTGCCGCCAGAACCCGAAGTCCCTAGACCCAAGGCGCCGAGTAGCTGTGCAGTTGAGGGATGTGGTCAGCCCAGGAAATATAGGCTTGTCAAGGACTGGACTATTGGAGCGTGTGGAATGACCCATCTGAAGGTTTTGGAAGGGTAGAGGCTAAGTTTCTGAGTTTTCTGCTTTGTTACTTTTTCGCTTACCCCTCTGTTTTGTGTTATCAGTTTTCCGCAATGATACATTGCTTTTCTTGTCATGGTCCATGTGCACACTTCATGCCGTCATTTGTTGATCATCAGAGGAAATGCAGATATTATCGAACTCATCATGTAAACTGGACGACGCTGATATCGGTTTTTGTGTTCGCAGGAAGATAAAATCTAGGCCCTTGTCCTGGCAACCTATATTTATGGACGCCGAGCGTATCCCGTATTGCCACGATCGTGTGAGGTGGCGGGATTTCCGCGCAAGTTGGGGCTCGAAAATGTCGGAATTTATTCAGCAGGGTGGTCAAGTAGGACGCTAGAACGCCCAGTATATATACATGCTCCAACTTGACTCCACAGTTGATGTGCTCCACAGGGTCTGAATAGTTTTCGAAAGTCATGGAGAAGGATCCTTTTGGAGGAATGTTTTACTGTTGTGTTTGCACCGGGAACATTGTTTGCACATTCAATTTGTCCTCCATCCATCAGCTCGGCAACAGCCCCCATGCCGCCGCTCAATATCCCCTTTCCTCGTAACGTGGGTGTAGCCCGTCAGTCGCCCCCCATCATTGGAATTGTCAACTATGGCGGGCGTGGCACACCGCGGTCATGTCGGGCTATCCAATAAGTCTGGGCTTCGGGTTATTCAAACGTGGAAGTTTGGTATACTTGGAAATTTGAAGTTGTAGGTGCCTGGTTTGGAGATGTGTCTTTCGACCCTTGCAAACAGGCAACTAGAGGCGGGAATTTTTGACAAGTAATTTCCGGGATGCGTTCTGTTCTCAGGCCCAGGAATTACATGCTATTCCTAAAGAAGTCAAAGGGGGGAAATCAGGTTACCTTCAGAAATTGTTCCCGACTCTTGTTCACTGCTGACACTTGCTGGCCAGGTCTTGCGCATATGAATTAGGACTCGAATAGGTTACAAGGACTGCGGGTGTCAGCGAGTTCAAACTTAAATCAGTTAGTAATGCCTAGTTGAACATCTCCTTAATCAGTCGGAGTGTAAGGATACCAAATGCCAAACCCTCAAATTTCAAATGTCGGGTTTTTTACACCCTCCGGCCATTGTAGTCGCCTGTTACGAGTCACATGGAGTATCCTGTGTGACCACGTGCAAAGCGAGCAAAGAAGAACTCATGCTTCTTTCGCACATTGACGGGTGTTCTGAGAATGATCTCAGGAGAGGCAGTGGATATCTGGGGGAGAGTCACCCGCATCTTTGGAGATCCATGACACTTCGCTTGCCTGGGAACGCGTCGCTCGATCAAACCTTGCGTCTATCGCACTTGCGCCACGGCTACATTTAGTTTTCGAACGGAGCCATTGATAAAGCCACTGGGATCTTGGGAACCATAGGCCTTCTCTCCCGCCCATCCTTTTGCTCGACCCTCGCTCTTCGGGTGTTTGTTGCCCCCTCCCATCTGCGTCCAGATGTCCGCTACGTCAACATCGTCAGCCCCCTTAGCGACTTTCTCGCCCCCGCCGAATGTCCAGCTGTCGTAAGTCTTCTGGTGCTTCTAGCGTTTCGGGGTTGGCAGTGAATCGAGGGGACCTAGGTACGGCCCGATGTTGATTGGCGTGTTCATAAATATGATATTATATGGGGTATGTGCACTACTGCAATGTGCACTCATAATTCAGGCTGACACTCATTCTGTCTAGATTTTGGTAGCCCAGGTACACAAGAATTTATCCCCTCCCAGCACTTAGGCGCTTACTCTTGTTCATCATCAGACCTATTCGTATTATCAGCTTTATAAGAAGTGTGTGCTTCATTCTTATGTATATCTTCGAGTGCGACGTTAATCTTCGAACAGTGATGCGCGTTGGATCAAATACCTCGTAAATCATCCTATCAACTTCCTCCGCCATATAGCTTCCTCACTTGACGCAGGTGCTCTACCTTTTTATTGTTGAGACCGTAAATACGGGCATAGATATGGCAATGATGTATCAGCCCTTGATCTTGGAATATGGTGCGCTCCTCTACGTTGCCTGCATTGGGATAATGCCAGCTCAATCTCCCATAGGTCATCAACTTATCCGGTTCCCTGTCAGTGAGTACTATTCTTATTTACGCAAACAATTTGATTAATCCTTATCCAAAATTAGTGTTCGCTGCTGGTAAGACTAATTTCATCTGTGAATTCTCATACAGTCCTGAGCGTACTTTGCTTTATCTCTAGAACCCATAACCATTGTGAATACCTTGTAGTGCCCACTTCGTGTCTCATTTGTTGACATGTGCCTTTGCAGGTTGCCATCTCTACCCCCATCCAGTTGTTTTTCGCATGGAGAATCCGTCTTCTCACGAAACAGAATATCATTGCGGCAATCGTCGCAATTCTGTCACTCGTTTCCTTTGGTGTGTTGCCTACAGACTCTGCTCTCGTCACAATTTTTACCTTTGAAACACAACAGCGGGCGGCATCTGGACGACAATCATGATAACAATCATAAAGTTGTTCAAGCGCAAGCCTGAACTTCATTGGCCTGCGTTGATGTGGTTCCTTGCAGCGACTGTCGCTGATGTACTCATCACTGGGACCCTTGTGATCAATTTGGTGGGCATCTCTTTGTTTTCTTCTCGAATCCCACCACGTGGAGAAGTAGAGAAACGTGTACCCAGGTGCTAACTATGATTCTCAGTCTAGACGTAAGACGGGTTTTGCCGCAACGGACGATGCCATATCAAAGATTATTCGAAGTAAGCCCCGTTGCAAGTGTTTGCGTAAAATACCTCGGCTCACGAATCCACATTATGATCCAGTGACAGTACAGACTGGCATGTTAACGTGAGTGCTTCCGCGTGTGGGGTTTCTATTGTATTCCAAATTGAGTTCTTTGACCCAGTGCTCTGTTCGCGATTGGCGATGTCATCTTCTTTATGAGTAAGTCGTTTCTATAGAATATCAGGAGGAGAAAGGAGCTGATCCCCCTGCTTCTAGCTCTTGCGGTATGTAAATACTGGACTCGTGTGACCAGAACGCTAAGATGTCCCAATTGGCCCACAGAACACTGCCTTGTATGTCACCTCTGAGACCACCTGTCCATGTCCGCGGACTGAATCCCTTTAGGAACTTCATCTGGGATTTGGCACTGACGAAGCTTTACGCGAACTGTTTATTGTCTACGTTGAATGCTCGTGCCGGCCTAAAAGAAATAACGAGCCAATCCGGCCAACGGCAGGTATCAACATTCGGAACTGGAACTCGACGCCATGTAAGCTCTATGTCCACATGGTATTCCCAGATACCGACCAGCTCCCAGACAGCATTCGCAGAACCACACACACCGGTAATTGGGATAGGATGTAGTATTGTCGCCCAAGTTACTAACGGAACGTTCCAGATCCACATGCAATCGTCTGTGTTCGAGATGGAGCAGAAGTCGTATGATAGGTCGTACGAGAGGTCCTCACGTTCGCAGCATGATGACGTGGAATATGGTATTACCGTGACAAAGGTGTGTTTGATCACGTTTGACTCAGATCCCGATACTTAATGGCCTGTGCAGGTCATTGAAACCATACATGACCCCGAGCCTCCACAATCAAAGGCAAGAGTAATATAGGATACCAAGATACAAAGATTTCTGCGGGACTCATTTTGTTGGATTTTAACTGTAATTTGATTTACCACCGTATCGCTCTGTTGCCTGGGGGCGCCCCTGTATTTCCATTCATTTGACTATACACTCCTTCCAAGTCAATGTTCATGTACCTAACAGAAGCTGTCTCAGGGCTCAGGATCGCATTATAATACTGCCATTACTAGATAACTGGCTGCTGCAAAACAGAGAATGCCCCAGCGCGGTTTAGTCAACGAACAACCCGATCAACTACTGGGCTGGAGGAGCACTTGCACTTTATTTTAGTCTTATTGGCATATTCACCTGGGTTCCTTGAGCTTAATATACGGATGTCCGGATACACCAGAAACGCACAAGACTTAGGAATGGTGAAAGGCTCTCCAGTATTGCGACAACGAAACGACTCGATTGTTCAAAGGAACGTCGACCCTACTCTCCGATTATCCTTATGCCAGGCCGACGGTAGGACAGCTCACGCATACCACCCTGGGCATTCTACCTCTAACTTAAAACGAAACATATTCATGCAGTAAGAAGCACAGGTTGGTAAGCTATACAATGCTCCACCTTTTTTCATGGCAGCTTCTGAGATCATTTACCTAAGTCCATTTGAGTTTGTCCTGGTTGCATGACGGATCATATTGAGCGGTCACTGGACCCTCATAATGCGACTCCCTCCGAATACACTTTATTTCTAGATGAATGATGCCACTGTTCCTGAGGATCCCCGACTAACCTGTTGCCCTTACTGCAGGACGATACTGGATCATGCTCAATCTGACAATCCTAAGAAACACCAACAGAAAAGCCGCGAACGCTTTTGTGAACCATGTTGCCCTCGGCCATAGTGGGTGGGTGAGGTTCCTTCACCTCATCAGGGTTGGACACGAGTGGACTTGCCAATTGAATCCTGAGCAAGAACGATCCGAAAGGTCGCCTTACCGCCGGTACAACCATCCAATAGGATTATACAGTTTCGGGTATCGGTGTCCGCGTAAACGCCCCTGAACTTGGTTGTCGCAACCCATCCTCAAGCCGAAGCTAATTCACCATGCGATGCTCCCCTTTTTAAAGCGTGATCCTCTGATATATCACTTCTCCCGTCTGCAGACTTCCGGGTCACGCCCTTTCACTCCGCAGTCTGAACAGAGCAACTTCTTGTGTGATATCTGAACCTGATCTCACTACCGTGTTGTTCATAACCCCTTTCCCCCCATGTCAATATTTGTTCGATTTTATACTTAGATTCTTTGATACGGACTCGCATATGGAGACCAACTACTACCGACACCATGCGAGCCCATCCCACTATTTATAGGCTCCAGGCCCTGGGTTTGATAATACCCATTGATTCTTGAACTGTCACGTAAATGCAGTCTTTCCCAGGTGCCGAAAAACTGGGGCGGACGAAGGTGAAAAACACAGACGGACACCGATGATGGTGCCAGATGGTGATATCAGACCGCTGGCAGGTAAAGGCTTCTTGCACAACCTGCATTTCCGCTCTTGCCAATTGCCTAGTAGAGCGATATATTCCTTGATAACTTTCACGAAATCTTTAAGTTTCACGCTGATGAGATTGCCAACTTCGTGAGATATCCAAGACTGGTTCGCGTGATGGGATTTGTGTGATAGATGTCATGTCGTAGGTTGAGTTTGATTGACGGCTTTGAGAGGCACAGGCAGGCTAAATGGAGTATCAGGCCTCTACAAAATTCGTTTCACGCCGGTATGCACCGCTGGTTTAAGACACCCTGGGACACCATCAGAATGTTGGACAGGCATCAACTTGAAGTTGTTTTTGGGTCCAGTTGGTAAGGATAAGTTCTTGTATTCTTCGAGTGACTCTTCGGCACCCCTGAAATCCGTACTATAGACCCAGAAGCTGGACTGCCTTGTTCTCATTCAGTTGGTCACTCGCGCTGTTAGAGCTCGATAAGCCTCCCTCCTACCACCGTCTAGATCCCGTTTTTACCCCCTTGGAAAGTCTGGGGCCCTCTTGCTCTCTCCTGCAGTTGACGAGAAGCCTGGAATTGTGTCATACTTGAATTTTTGAAGAGCCGGTGATTATATCCAATCATAATGCCCCCACCAATTCCACTGTTGTAAGTGAGTTCGATTATACTTAGCCTTTGGTGCTGACGAGTGAAAATGAACACCGTGACCATGTGTAGGTTTGGACCGATGTTGCTTGGTACGTGATTATTCGCATTCATAGCATCTACGAGGTCTTATTACGGTAATAGGTGCATTTTTCAATACAATCCTGTACGGGGTATGTTGTTAACCCCTTTTACTCCAATAATATTCCTCAAAATATTGTGATCTGGTAGGTAATGATTGTGCAGGTGAGATAGGACGACCCTGTGCCCCTGTCCGTTTCAATTGACACCTACCCCAGCTCCTCGTCTACTTTCAGACATACAAAAAGTACGTCCCTGACCTTCGTCATACCATACGAACCCGAGCACCCGTGGCTTTCTTGCTCTAAGCGAGTCTTGTGGGGTCCGGTTACTGAAAGTTGTCCGATATTGTCGTCTTTCAGGGATTCATGGTGGCTGAGATCCTTCGTAGGTCACCTCTCAGGCTCACCTTATTGTTTACAAACGAGGCTGAAAGGATGATATAGATATTTTACCTGCTTATAGCAGAGACTCTCAACACCGGATTCAGTATTGGTCTGCTTTATGAACCCCTGATTCTCAAATATGGTGCATCTAGCCTGCTTGTCCTCAAGGAACTCCCGATCGTCTAACCTCCCTGCTTACGACAACAGGACAACCGGCAGCGACTACGTTCTTTCCTCTCAGTAAGTCCTTGTCATGTCGTTGGCGTCTCTGCGCTTACCCGAGGCGAAAGTGCTACCCGCAGGTGAGAACCGTACATTCTGAGTCCTGCGCGCTGCAACGCCACGGTGGATACAAAGGGTGGAGGGCTCGGTGAGCGACAAGGCCTTCTTGGGTCTTGCCCTGCCAAGACAGCCCTTGGCAATTTCCTGGGCATTCCCACTCCGACCTCTATATTTGTGGATCGTTGGATCGAAACAAAGAAAGAATTCACCACTGACCAACACCTATTCCTGTATCGTTTATTCCTCGATTCTTCCGCGGAAACAACTCTCTTCGTCCCCGTTGATTCGACAATTATGTGTGCATGTCAATGATCAGAGCCGATAATGACGGTACGTATCACCCCCTCCCGAGTGCTCTGGGCTAGGGGTCACAAGAGAATGATTCCGGAGCACTCGTGACACTACAGAAGCTGATCTAGTTGTAGGTTGTAATATCCACCCCAATCCAGATGTTTATCGCATGGCGGATAAGGGTCATCAGCGAACGATCGTGGGTTCCAGGTCTGGTTGTGGTGCTGTCTCTGGTGTCTTGTGGTGAGCTTTTTCCCTTGTGGACTAGTGTCCCTGTCCTGGCACTAATAAGGGTTTGATAGGTGGGGGAACATGGCTAGCGTATACTGTGACCGCTATTCGACGATTCTCCAGGAAACCTGACTTACATCGGCCGGCATTGACGTGGTTATTGGCGTCTGCTATTGCGGACGTCATTATCACCGTGGCACTAGTGTATAACCTCGTGCGTTCTGACTCTTCTTATTTCCACGGGATTACTAAAGAACAGTCTAGACGAGGCGAAAAACGGGCATCGTGCAGACGGATGACACAATTAACAAGGTTTGCACTAGCAACCGGAAATGCATCATTCGCTATGTTTGACGAAGGGCTATTCTGGGTTTTCGATGTGATTCTTTAGATCATCAGGATGACCGTCCAGACTGGCCTCATCACAGCTATTTTTGCGGTGTTGGATGTGATCTGTTTCCTCGTGTTACCTGTGAGTACTATAGACGTCCATTCTTATCTCAGTGGTGGGCCACTCATGAGGGATGTAATGATCACTGATGATAATCTTGGGGGCATGCGTGCGTAGAACACGACACTGTGAGTCCTCCATATCTCCTAGTTTGATGATGGGAAACGCTGAGCATCGGCACAGGAATTTTTTCTGGGACTTGGCATTATGCAAATTGTATACCAATGCTCTCATGTCAACCTTGAATGCACGCGAAGGGCTGGGAAGAATGATGAGTGGTGAACATGGACAGACAAACGTATTATTTGCGGACAACTCGTTCCTGGACGAAAACAAGGGACAAGGGGTAAGTTTATATTTGCGATTGCTTTCTGGCGAGAAGTTCCTGTACTGGCAGCGCTTCCGATGCCGCTGCCTCGTGGATATTCTCGGCATGCTTTCTTCAAAAATTCGAAGCGACTAAGCTGAGTTCTTTGATATTGTAGCTCCATCTTTCATTTAGAAGGTCGAGGGTGAGCTATTTTGAGATAGTCTTAGTGTCATTGAACTTACTTTGTGTTGTTCAGTCGCTTGATGCAGATCATTCGCGCACCATTAACGCGGGCCGTAGTACGCAAGAGGATATTGAAATGGGTGCCATATCAGTTAAGGGGGCCCACGATATTTGAATCGAAGTGTGTCAAGGTTTTGAAGGTCGTTGCTGCGACTGAAGGGGTATAGAATTACTGTATCATATTTCCATATTGCTGGGTTCGCATAAACCATTTCCGGGGACCCAGTTTGTGTGTTTTTATCAGATGTCGGCCTTATGATTCCAGGATGCTAAGCAATAGTGTTCCTTGTCCTCGTTCTCGGCTCCACGACGCTCGAAGGGACCTGTCAGTGATGATCAATCGCCCAAGTTCTTGGGCTTGTATAAGGAGCCATGCGGATGTGAGAATGTTGTTGACAAAACACAAGAGAGTCAGAAACTCTTTCACACGGTATCGCCAGCACGCACCTGGGATTTGGTGGTGATTCGTGTGATAACGAACGTCGAAGAAAAATATCCCACTGGATCTCGGGTTCCGTACAAGCACCGGCATCATGATTGGCCGTGTACAAGAGTTGATAGCCAAAGCCGCCACACCGGAGAAAGGTAGGCTTTTGGTTGTATTCAAACGGCAGCCGGCCTGAGCATCAGCCGGGGTTGAATATATTGAACATTGAACGTCAGGAGGATCTAGATGTTTCGTTGGTGGATTGTTGTCTGCTGATCAGCTGATTTCGGCTTGGCCCCTCGGACGCACTTTGGGTCACAAGGAGCGCAGCTTGAGGCGGCAGGCCTGCAAGTATTTCTTGGGGACTCATATCGAGGGTAATGATACCAGTGGAGTGTGTGGTTCTGCCTAATCAAAATTGTGGCTGCATATGGAACCTGAAAATTGTAACTCAATCGCAGATACGCTGGAGCTCCACCCTGATGGAATATAACTCCCATTGAAGTTACATCGTGGGTGTAACCACAGTGCCGCCAAGCTGACCCGAACAAAAGTTCGATAACGGCCGTACCCGAACATCTCACCAAATATCGACGTGACAATGCCATGTCATGCTTGGGCAACAGGTGCACCGTGGATGTAGAAGGGAACTTATTTGACATGCGAGGCTGCCTGGATTAGTATCCGTGGATACAGAAGTGAGAATCGATTCACGTGACTCTTAGAAGATCAGAACCATCAATCTTGAATATTTGAATTTGATGTCTTCTCTCTAACCGAACAGTTGTACTACTAGTCCTTGCCATGGCCCCGCTGACCCATCTGTCTCCCATAGTTAGCCGTGAATATAATTACCCCTTCTATCAACTTTTCTTCCGTCCCCCGCTCATCCTCCCCCCTGTGGCTTCGCTCGGTTGCCCCCCATGGACAGAACACCTTCCCATTCGTCCGCTGACCCTGAAAAACGACCCCACAGCGATGGCAGCTCCGAACGCAGTGAATCGCCCATTCCTGTAGATGAAGCCTTAGAAAAGCGTGTATGGAGAAAATTGGATCTCTTCCTTTTACCCGTGGTGGCGATGTTCTATCTTCTCTCATTTTTGGTGCGTGGTGTCGAGTATCTATATATCGCGGTCAACAAAGCTGACTATGTGCATGTAGGATCGTACAAATCTGGGAAACGCTCGCGTTGCTGGCTTGCAAACTGACCTCAAAATGACCAATAATCAATATAGTATCGCACTTACTGTGACATACGTCCCATATATTGTGGCAGAATTACCGTCAAATTTACTTCTTAAGGTGTGTAATTGCCGTCTGTATACCTAGTTGGAGAAGTTGATGAATATCTAGGTCGTTGGTCCGAACTTGATGTTGCCCACGATGTTGACACTCTGGGGTGTTGTTACCACTCTACAAGGCAAGTATTTACGTACGGCTAGATGGCCCAGAGCTCATTTTTCGATAGGAGTCGTGACGACCTATGGGGGCTTACTTGCCTGCCGTTTCTTCCTCGGAATGCTCGAAGGTCAGATAGTATGAGTCCTGATTCCCGCAGGGGTATTAATGAGGTTGTAGGTGGTGTCTTCCCCGGCCTTGTCCTTTATCTTTCTTTCTTCTACCCGCGACAAAGATTGCAATGGAGGTCAGTGAGACTAGAATTTCGGATGGCTTAAACTCATGATCCTGTAGGGTTTCCGCCTTCTTCTCGGCAGCTTCACTATCCGGAGCATTTTCCGGCATACTTGCATTTGGTATTATCCGTATGAAAGGTGTCGGCGGCAAAGCTGGTTGGAGCTGGATCTTCATTCTTGAGGGTCTATTTACCTTCCTTTTCGGCTTGGTGTCATTTTTCCTATTGCCGCGGAGCCCAACGCATGCATATTTCTTCAACAACAAGGAAAAAGAGTACGTTGTTGCGAAACTCAAGGAGGACGGTGCTCTCAGCAGTGATGAGTCGATCGACGCCTTCAACTGGCGTGAGGTCGGCAAAGCATTCAAGCTGCCTCATATCTGGTTGTTGGCCATCGTTCTCTTCTGTGACGGTATGTGGACGTGATTTGAAGCACCCTCAATCCTCATCTTTTGTATATAGGAACCGTTCTCTATGGTCTTGCCTAGTGAGTGTCCCCTGAACATCTTCTGATTTCATATCTGAACATGGGTACCTGGGCAGCTTCGCACCATCAATTATCCAGGGCCTCGGATATACTGCAGCCCGCGCACAACTTATGACAGTTCCACCTTTTGCTGTCGCTTTCGTCAGTACGTATTAAAGTCCACATATTAGTGCAAGGGCTAATATGATGGCCTCACGTTCTTCTTTCGCTCTTCCTTTAAATGTATGGCCCAATTCCTTACGCAGCCGCCACCATCTCGGCGTACATTTCCGACCGCTATCGCTGTCGTGGATTGATTTTGATAATTTCGTCGTTGATGTGCGTGATCGGGTTCGCCATGTTCCTCGGTATGTGTTCATCAACTGGTCCTGAAATTATCAGACACTAACGCGTGCACCCATTACAGGCTCTGCGAAGCATGATGTCCAATATGGTTCCCTCTTCTTCTCTATCCCCGGAACCTACATCGTGGCTCCGACAGTCTCCACTTGGCTCGCCAATAATGCCGCACCACATGCACGAAGGGCAACGGCCATTGCAATCGGCTTCATCTTGACCAATTCCGGGGGGATTCTCGCAACCTGGCTCTTGGGCTCTCTGAGTCCTGCGCCCCGTTATACCAAAGCTACCATCACTCTCCTCGTGTTCTCCATCTTCATGGCGATCTTCTCTGGGCTAAACTGGTACTATCTCTGGGACCAAAACAAGAAGAAGCGCGCGATTAGGGCTACGATGTCTAGGAATCAGGAAGATCCTCATCTCGGCGACAAGTCTGCATGGTTCGAATATAACCTCTAATCGGTTTTCATTTCTTGCACGGACTCTATAATAGAGCATTTCTTGGAATGAAAAAAGTATACGACTAGAATCGAATTCACTCCAACTTTATTCTATCCTTATTTGTTATCGTTTCTTGGGCGGGGTATATCGTCATACATATGTCAAAGTACTTGTAAGAATCTCAACATGCAATATTGTATGCATGAACAACACACTCTTTTGTTTGTCGCTCGTTATAAGTATATACATTTGTGTTGTGTGACCTGTCGGTGGAGAAACAGTCCCCGAGAACCAAGCACATGCTTGTCTACCTGTTTTGACCTTATCTTAGTGGAGAATTCAGTGGGTCTTTCCTTCGGAAGCCTAAGAACAGATGGGCGCTTCTTGTGCATCCACACTCTATCCGATGTATATCTCTCCGGTCGAGAGCTGTTCCTTGTGAAAGTGTTCACCGTGCACAGGACATCCTGTGCGACTCGAAGATCTATTTGTATAACGTCATGATCGCGGCCTCGAGTTGAGATATTTCTGCACGACGCGTTCAGAGCGTGATTCTCGAGGGATATCACAGATACTGTCGCGGTGGAAGTTCAAGATTGATAGTAGGTAAGCACCATACTCCGGTCCACACTGCTGGACAAGAAGGTGTGTTATCTTTGGAGGTAGTATTCCCATGAACGAACTTAGCAGTTCGCCTTGTGGTCTACTTGCGCTCTGACGACCACTACCTTGGCGATATGTGGCATTCCTCCTGGGATTCACCCGTTGGTAGGGTACCCCGGGGAAGGTGTGAATGTGTGGGCTCTTTTTTGCTGCGGTAGCTCGCAGTTATGGGATGTATTGCGCCGCACGGATGGGTTGAGATAAATATAGTGCCTACGCTCAGCTACCACTGGCGGTGTGGCGGGGAGGATATCCCACTCGAAATACCCTTATCCTCGAAATTGGAATATACCAGACAGCGACGTTGTTGATGTTGGTTTTAGGTTGTCACTTAAGCGATCATTATCCTGCGGCTCGATCCACTCTGGCACATGAGACCAATCATCACCCCGAAGTCAACGAGATGAATGAGACATACATGGATCTTAAAGCGGAGAACGATATGTTTCCCAGGTGGAAGTCACTAGTAAATGTGTCTCCGAGGTCCAGAGTCCATCTTCCAGGGGTTCAGGGACTGTTTTAGTACATAGGGAGTATGAATGATCGTTTGTGACGATTGCTAAAGTGTGAATGTCTGAGGTGGGGGTTATGCCAACAGTTACGAAAGCGTACGATTGCCAAATGTGTGGGTGACCTGGTTTTCAGGAAAAGCGTTGCAAGACTATTGTTTGACATTCCTATACTTTACCGGTTGAGGTCTAGATTTTGTATTCAAATTCTGGCACTACCCAAACGGAATAGTTCATCTAAGGGGCTCGCGCTGCTAGCGGTGCCACATATCATGTCGCGCTCCAGCAGTAACGGAGTTTCAGGCTCTCAATAGGACCAGGTGACTCCACATGATACTACATAGGTAGTTCGACCGGAATTGCGCTCGCACTACTCGACTCGGCTCTATGGGCCCTAGTACTTGGTACACAGATTACGAAGTAGTAGGCCAAGGTACAGAGAGCGATGGAGTTTCTCCCTGGCGTTCCGTTTTTTCGCTTGGTGGAGGAGACTCGGGGAACTGAGAGACCCTAAACCTGCTTTAGTGTTCTGAGCCCATGTTCGTCAAACACATCCAGAAGGGGATAATATAGGGGTAGCGTCTAGATATAAAACCCTCACGAGTCGGCTTGTGGTTTGGGTCTAACATTCAACGGAGTACGTGAAGTGAGTGGCGTAAGGTCCGAGTTTGAAGTTGGGGCTACTTGAGCGGGGACCATTTGGCCTAGAAATGGAAGAGGAGACAGACGAATGTCCACTGTTTGAGGACACCGGGAACTCGCGAGACGAATGGCTAGGGTTGCCTTGAAGGGCATGAGGGCCATGAAAAATGCAAGTGAGCTTCGGCTTTGGAGTATGTGTTGATAAAGGGTGGGCCTGGGACGAAAATGTAGTCTTGAGTGTGGGTATACACGACCCCTTTGGGAGAGAGCGGATTTTGCTAGAGCCGTCCATGGGCATGGTTTTGGTGGCAAGTTCTACTCAGGAACTGTGGGCAATGTCACTTGATCGCGGGGGACGTAATGTGTGGAGTCAATGGCTATGGCTCCAACAGGTCCAAAACTAGCATCGACTTAAGCCGCTTGAGAAGAATGAGGGACTAGGAGGCGCTTGGTTTGACTTGTCTTCGGAAGTATACCTGGGCTGGGGTGCAGGCTTTATATAGATCCAGTCAGATGATAGAAATAAAGGAAAGTGTCTTGATCTGCGTATGTGCACGTTATCGTTTCCTTTATGAGATCCAAGAAAAATGTCCTATTATCAACCGAGCAAATGTCCAGATAGTACAAACTTGTGAGATATTTAAAATCAATGGCGGAAAACAATGGCTGAGCGTTCGGAGAAGAGAATGTGGGAGGAAAAGAATGTCGGTACCAGCCAGCAGTGTATATCGAGGCGACAGTAGGAAAAATCAATAGGAGTCCTGGGGATGGTTCGTATCAGCTTTCGTTAGGTAGGCATCGTACAACACACCTGAGCCTCAGCCCACCCAGCCCATTTCTCACTTTCAGAATGGATTTTCTCCTCCTGCTGCCCAACAATGGACCAGAAAATCTCTGCGCGCATCATGAAACCGATATAAAACATCACAGCAATAAAAACGATGAGCGCCACACGAGCATATGGGGATGGTGTTGGTTGGTGAAACCGTGGATCTGAATCATATGCGGGTAGATGACGGAAAGTCCCCCTCTCGGTGTCGTCTTCATTGTCGAAGAGGGTGATGGAGGAGCCAGAGGGGGAATCTGGAGTCTCTAGAGAAGAGCTCCTGCGAGCCTTGAGTCGAATATCCGGTGAGCTGCTCGACGGTGAGGACGGAAGTCTCTGATATTTGGCCGTCGACATCGGTGGGTCTAGTGAGGAGTAGAACGAGCATAGGTGCTGTTGTTATGAGTATTTCCTTCCCACGATCAGGGTCTTCGTAACGCCACAATAAAAATAAGCCTGGTGAACAAATAGTACACGTGTTATATTGAGTCCTTATATGGTATATCATACTATATATGGTAAGTGGCTCACAATAGTATACCAGCCTTATTTACCACGCCCAACCCCTCATTTCCCTTTCTTGCCCTCCCCAGTACTCGAACGATTCTATCTGCACAGAAACCTCAGCTGTGGACTTTGGCTCGTTAAATATGGGTTTCAGATACACCCTAATGGCTAACCCATTGCTCGGTCTGGACGTTCGAGTGCAGACATGCTGACTCTTGCGATCTGATCGTTACAATCACCGAAGTCGAAGTTAAAAACGGTGCGGATAATCCTAAAAACGAGCGAAGGCGACTAATACACCCCCAGTGGGCTAGGAGGCACTCAGTCATGTGGGACAATCCCTTTGCTATCGATTTCTACATAAACAGGCCTGCTGCACCACAAGTCCGAAAATCGACCCATATCCTTTTCTCATCAAGAAGATACCTTTAAACCCCACATGAACACCCTAACTGCTGCTGTCATCCTTCTTCTTCCCGCGTTCGTTTATTTCTACCGAAATAGGAAGCGGTCCCGAGCACACCTACCCCCTGGACCTCTACGTTTGCCTTTGGTTGGCAACCTCTTCAATGCACCCTCTGGTTCTGAATGGAAAACTTATGCAGAATGGTCCAAAAAATATGGTACCCCTCTCCAGATAGCATGTTTTCTCCCCTCTCACTCAAACCTTTCAGAATCAGACATCTTGTATATGAACGTTCTTGGGACCCACATCGTCATCCTCAATTCGCGAGAGCTCGCAGTAGAACTTCTGGATAAACGTTCGCGCATATACTCGGGGAGGTACGTTCTCAATACGTTTACAGCCGCGCGTTTTCGAAGCGAGGCCTGAAACTTCTCTCAAGGCCATCCTCCTGTATGGCATGGGACCTCATTGGTTGTGACTGGATGACCGCTTCTCTACCGTATGATGATACTTGGCGTCTTGCAAGACGTCTTCTCGCGAAGTACTTCTCCCGGTCTCCTTCAACAAACACTGCCAGATTCATGGATTTCGAATGGCAGCGACCTCACGTTACCAAGTATACGCACATTTTCTTACGGAGTTTGCTTCAGGCCCCGGATTCGTTCATGGACCATACTTTCAGGTGGAGATTTTATATATTATTCTACTCAAAAATATTGAATCAAATGCATAGGTTGGCTGGTTCCATATCCCTTTCCTCGGCATACGGACTGGACATTGCGCCGGGAGACAATAAATACGTAGCTCTTGCTCAGAAAGCGCTGGAGGGGTTGAAACTTGCCTTAGTGCCCGGCAGGTTCTTGGTTGACACATTTCCGATGCTGAGATTTGCACCAGATTGGGTGGCGTTCAAAAAGCAGGCCAAGGTGTGGAAAGAGGACCTGGAGGTATTCCTAGAGGTACCGTTCCACGATGCAAAACTGAGCTTGAGTGCTCGGAGCAATAGGGTGAGTACTACGTCTGTAATATCCAATCCGAGCATGATTTATGTGATAAAAGGCGAACATACCTTCGATTATTTCTCAAGAGCACAGCGATAAAGCCACAGAAGTCACCGATGAACGGATTCTTAAAGGGGCCTCAGCCACAGTATTTATGGGTTCGTAAATGATTTTGGTTGTGGTATACTAGTGCTGATAATTCTCAGGTGGAACATCAACCACCGCCGCATCGATGGATGTGTTCTTCCTCGCCATGACCTGCCATCCAGCCATACAGAAACGCGCTCAAGAAGAGATTGACCTGCTTCTAACGCGGCTTGGACAAGGATTGCCAACACATGATGACTTATCACATCTTCCGTATTGTATGACTATTGTTTTCGAGGTACTCAGGTAAGCTTTCAGAAAACTCCCTACTCCACGCGTGTTAAAATAAGTGCTTCTAGATGGGAGACTGCCGGTCCAATCTGTCTGTATCTTCCTGTTGCTTTTTTTATTATCTCTTCTGAATGTTCTACAGCTATTCCTCACCTTAACATCGAAGACGATGTCTATGAGGGATATTGGATCCCCAGGAATTCTATCATCATACCAAATGTTTGGTGCGTTTAGCTTGGCAGTTTGGATTACTGGGGTTCCTGTGAACTTACGTAATTTCATGGAAGGGCAATGACGAGAGATCCGAAAATATTCCCCAAGCCATCGGAGTTTCGTCCAGAGAGGTTTTTGAGAGCTGATGGGACGCTCAATGGTGCAATGGTGAAAGAGGCGGAGATTGTCTTTGGTTTTGGGCGGAGGTTCGTCCCGTTAACATTTCACCAATTAGCGCACATATTGACGCTGGACTCTAGGGTATGCGCCGGTAAATCAATGGGCGTCTCAATTATGGCATATGCCATTTGCTGTGTTTTGGCCACATTCGACATTGGTAAGAAGCTTGACGGAAATGAGAACCCGATTGAACCTCGGCATGAGTTCGAGTCTGCTGTCACGTCGTAGGTTGTTTCTCCGAGTATTTGTGGGAACGTGGAAGACTGATTTTCGACGACGTAGTGGGCCTCTACCATTCTTGTGTTCTATCAAGCCTAGATCTCCAGTGGCTGAGAAAGTTGTCCTTGAGTTATTCGAGGTACGTCCCCGCAGTAACTTGATGACTGGGGGTGTGGCTCAATCATTCTTTTCAGTGATCCATTTTCGCAACCACCAAGACTGCGGATTGGTGCCAAGGGTGGGTATAAGGAAGATTGTTCTACTTATAAGTAAACCGGAAACTCAAATGCGATATGTACACATAGTATCGGACATATGTCTAACACTTCCTAATATCATTGAAGCCTGTTTATTTGTGCATTCAATCGCCGAGCGACGCAAGAAAGGACAGATACCCCTGTCGATAGCATGTAAACTGCATATAAACTGACATTGGACAATAGTTATGCATGTGAATACCGAACAGCCTCGCTATCAATGAGCGTCATAAGCCATAATCGAGTTCGCGGCGCTGTGCTTCGGTGTCGCGTCAGTCCCATCATTCTATAAGTCTTGTTCTAACAGCCAATTGAGGCGGTGCCCACCTATTAAAGTGTGCACATTCGTTACAAGCTAAACGAGGTCAATGGCGGGCTTCCTTCTGCTGCTCGCTTTCGCCCACTCTCTTTTTGGTGCCCCCCTTACCCTTCCGGGAGACTTATCATCGCATGGTGACTCCCTTCGGCTCCTCCAAGCGAGGAA
>MU151322.1:3464-29256 GCA_015584085.1 Macrolepiota fuliginosa MF-IS2
TGTATTTATTTTAAGAACATACCACCTCTGTCTGCCACCTACAATGCGTGAACACCTCGCAAGTACCTGACTGATTAAGTCGTACTGACGGGCGCGGCCAGGCAGTTTTGTTGTCCAGCATTTCATGGGGTAAAACATGCCCGTCGGCCCGACACGACTGTTGCGGTCAGGTGTCATCAGGGCTGGCGGCGGTTTTCACTGTTAGACGTTAATCGATAACCGATTGATCATTAATCATTTTGATGTTCTCTCCTTGTGCCACCGAGGCACGTCATCAGCACTGATCCAGGGGCTCTATTCATCGTTGTCGACTTCAAAAATATTATATCCAACTTCGAAGGGTTTGTTTTTATGGGCTGGTACGCCTAAATCTCAAGGCTTCAGGCTCAGGCGCAAGAAAACCCTAATATTATTCTATAAATGCTTGATATAAGTATGCCGGTGTTTGCCACATGACGGGGTGATCATGGGAGAATACAAAGCGCCCATATAGGCGCTCAGGGCCTCCGTTATCCGTCGTATCAGGCATTTCCCTCCACAGCTCGCTCCCCTCCCTCCCAACACACAAATGCCTTTGTTTCAAGGGAGCAGCAACTTGAATATGGAAAATGGTATATTTATTGACGAGTCGACCAACATCCTCTGTGAAGGACACCAAGCGAGTGAGTAATCGCCACCGTATAAACTTGGGAGTTGTTACAACCACTCAATTTGTACAGGGTCAGGTCAGGGGCTTGATATGCTACGGGAAGCCTGCATTCCACAAGCGCTGTATGATTCTTCCGAACGCAATACTCCCGGGTGCTTTCCAGGTACTCGCGAGGAGCACATCTACAACATTACGAACTGGGGACTAGGTGAATGGAAGGCACGCCAGGCTCGCGCCTTATGGCTGCAAGGACCTGCTGGAGTTGGAAAGTCTGCACTTGCACAAAGCTGTGCGGAAGGGATGAGGGGTAGGCTTGGTGCGGCTTTCTTCTTCTCCCGGCAAAATGGATGGAATGATCCGAACAAATTCCTGCCAACGTTCGTCTATCAACTTACGACGAAACATCCTCCTTATCGCGACCGGGTTGATGCTATTGTTCTGGGTGATCCTCTGGTTCTGGAGAAGTCGATCGGGGTGCAGTTTTACGAGCTTCTTGTGCTGCCGCTTAAGGAGTTGAAAGGTGTCGGGCGTGGAGTTGACGAGGATGTTGTCATCTTAATCGACGGTCTTGACGAGTGTTATGGCACGGACGCCCAGACGACCATTATCCAAATCATCATTGCCTCGGTTCACCAACAAAGCACGCCATTCGTTTGGGCGTTCTTCAGCCGCCCAGAACCCCATATTAGGGCGGCTTTCTCGACGAAGCAGGCCACCGACGTCTGCTTGCACCTCACCCTTCCTGTATCACGCGATGCCGATCGAGACATCGAGGCGTACCTTCGTGATGGTTTCAAGATGATCCGAGCGAAGTATAACTTACCTACTGCGTTTACCTGGCCATCCGAGGACGACATCCACCAACTCGTTGAACGGTCTGCGGGTTTATTCATTTACACGGCCAGCGCCATCAGATACGTAGCGAGCCCCGGCGCGCGCGGACCTGAAGAAAGACTACGTTCACTCCTGGAGTTGGACAGCACCGAGACCAGTGATAATCCATTGGCGAACTTGGATAGATTCTACATCTTGATCATGAAGCAAATTCCGAAGGAAACACTTCCCACAACACTATTATTTCTTTCCGCAATCACTAGTCGCTATATACCCAGTCACATTCCACTTATTTGCGCCATTCTGGGCTTCTCTTTGACCACGTTCTACGCAGCTGTCAGCAACCTCTATTCTGTCCTCAAGATAGATAATTCCGAGGATGGGATGCCTGACCTCCTCGCACTCTATCATGCATCATTTTCCGACTTCTTACAGGACAAGAAAAGGTCGACGCAGCAGTTTTTTATGGGGGGCGATGATGTCTACGACCGATTAGAATCTCTATATGTTGACGCATTATTCAGAGCATCGAATACGGCCAGCGGAGGTACGCGACTAAATCTTCAAGTAATATCTGTGTAGCTAACTTGTGTCCTCGAAGTCAACACCCTATCTTGGCCCAGTCCGGACCTCAACTTTATCTGTGCAAGCGCATTCCATCACTTATTGTTCTCGTCAAAGGAGAAAAACGGACATCTGAGGGTGGATCTACTGGACCAGTTGTCCCGCGTCAATTGGAGCGTCGTTGGACAGTCTTATGCTGAATTGACAGAACTGGTATGGGTGGTTGAAGCACTAATCCGAAAGGTTCGTCCCAAGACCTACCTGGAATGTATAATCGCTACTTAACCTCATCATACGGCGAATTTAAAGATACCCGAAAACTGGCGTCCAAAAATCATTCGTTCCTGCAACCCGAGTCCGCTTTTCGCCCTTCGCCAAATTCTCATAGCTAACTGAGTTTCTCCCTGGTAGAATCATCAACACCCATACAAAGATTGTGGAAGCCATTCAACCGGTTAATGCCAGTGCCGAGTGCAACGCGATATGTGATGGGTCATGGGAACGACCAGGTCTTTCTCGTGTAGCAGGGTGAGGATAGATTGAGGTTTGGGAAGTATCCCGACGGGTTGGAGTTTAAAGTAATCTAGAATATGTAGACTTGTTTTTAGTGCTGGAGTACTAAACATCCTTCATAATTTGGTGGACGGATCCCCCATCGAAACCTGGAACGGCCCTCATTGACAGGCAAACATTCAACACGGGTCTTCGAAGGTCGAATTGTCTTTAGACACCCACCCGCGTGGTGGACAGACACTTAAGATGCATAATACAAGGTTTGTGGCAATGTGCATGCTTCGAAGCACGGACGGCAGCCCTGAGCCCAATGTGCATTGTGCTTCGAATGTGCTCTTGGGCCCTGCCACCAGTCGCACATTCAAATTCTGGGATCTGCTTATCCATGTCCGGTTTCTATGGGTGTTGTCGGTTTGATCAATGTCATGTCCTCGTTCCATGATTGGTTCAGCCGTTAGTGACGCGTGACGTCATTAGCATTTGACCTTCCATTTAGGTAACTGTGCGTCATATTCATCCCATCCGTCGTAGAATTTCCAAAATATGCTAGGACACCCAACGGTATCACGATCACAGTCCAGGTCAATGGGGAGGACATCTCTGATAAGGAAAACCAAGACGAAAAGAGTATCTCCTGTTGGATTCCTTCAGAGGTTGGAAAGGTATGGTTTTGGTCGCATGTGTACTACCTGCGCCACGTTCATATGTCTAACTTTGAACCCAGGAGTTTTCGATAATGGCGAAGAACAGAGTGGTTGATGTGAACGTCAATCTTATTGTGGATGGGCGCAATGCTTCTGGGTGTCTGGTTTAAAAAGGGCGTATTGCCTCCAACGTTGCCCATCACCGCCAATCACCAACCCTCCATAGGCAACGTACATTTGCAAAAGCTGAACTTATTTGTTCGTGCTTTCTTCACGAGTCGTGTGCCGTTGCGATTCCAATCTCCTGACCATCTATAGATGACGACGAACTCCTGAGTTGTTCGAAAGCCGTAAAGACCGGGGAGATTTAGGTACAGCGTTGTCCTTACCAAGAAGCCATTTCCTATGTATCATTCCCTTTTGTCGTCGCTCCCCTTTTATGCTTCTCCGTGCCCTCCGTCCTGCTTTCGTTGTTCACACTCTTTGGGGACTTCCTAAGGATAGCACTATCTCAGTGATTGTAGTAGTAATAATTTTATGTAAAGTATATGTTTTATAAAATACATAACTCTTGGGTGATCACCGAATCAGGGACGATCATGTCGTCAGTCTTTTTGGGAAGGCGCTTTTCAGCCTACTTATTAATTAACGTCTCACTTTCCCGTCCTCCCCCTTAATTACTCAGCATCCGTGGCCAACACGCCGAGTTACGACGGAATATCGACGTCTATACAGGTGAAAGGTGTCAAGGTTCCTGAATTTCAGGTAGAGAAGGACCTCGGCAATAGAAAAATCACATGTTGGATTCCGTCGCAGGTCGGAAAGGTATGTCGCAGGTCGGATCACCTGCAGAACTTTTGGGTTGACGACACGTAGGAATTTGAAGTCGTTTCCAATAGTGAAAACCGTGGACGTGGCCCTTGGAGAGCAATTACTCTGGCAGATGGGGTTTTAGCGATAAGCGTCCTCTTTCCAGAGGACATCGCGGAGAATATTGGTTTCTACCAGAGGTCATCTACTGCTATGTTCCCCTTCATTTTTTCAAAGGTTGAGCTAGTAGGTGCGAAGACGGTTGTGACCATCTGATTATGATTGATGCTGCTATTTAGACGACGATAACCTGCTTCCTTCGTCGCGGGGCTCCCGTATTGGAGAAATTGAGATTCAGTGTCGGAGCGTCGAAGTCATCAGGCCATACTACGATGACAGCTTCAGAAGAGACTTTGTGGACAACAGAAAGATACACGAGAAGACAAAGAAAGGAGTTGTCGAACATATTGGGTGTGTGCCCGTACGTTCCTCAGGAAATCATGACTTACACGTCTTGCGCAAGGCTGGGGAATGAAGTACTGAGATCATGCACATGGTATAATGTAAGAGAAAAAGAACACATCATGACGTTCGTTTTTCGTTATCGGCCGCTAGGCGCGTCTCCCTAGAGATGGCACCCCTCCCTCCTCATTGACCATCGTTTCCAGATTTTCTCCGGGCTTTGGGGGCCGTACCGCCAGGACCCTTGCATGGGCCTGCAGCACTGGGCGGCCAGCCGCATAACGGGGATTACCGGCAACCTAAGGTGGCTAGTGTTACCGCGGTGGGGATGAAGGAGGTTATAGAATTAACAGATGACAATGAGGACGATGAAGAAATTACGGCTCTACAGGTATTCTAATAGCGTGCACCCGCTCCTGGATCTTATAGCTGAAGGCATCTCTAGGGTAAAGTAGATGAAGCGAGGGCACGCAAACACAAACAGAAAGAGGATAAGTCTGATTCGAAGAAAGTGAAAAGGGAAGAATTACCCAGCTTTCTTCCTGGTGAGGTGATTGACTTGACTTGAGGTCTTGAGATGCTGTCCTACGCATCATTTCAAATCCTCTATCGCTATTTGACTTGATATCTGCGTTCTTTAACAAAAGACTCCCTGTATACTTCAAACTTGAGTATTCGTAATGGTCTCGAAGCCTCTGGCGCGCCAGGAACCAACATCTAATTAGCCATGTTAGGCAATGAGTAAATATTGAGTAAATATTAGCTACACGTCCACATCCGAACTTGACTTCCCATTCTTGCTGCAGCCCCCCTCCCCTCCGTCCCTGTTTATTCTCATGCCGCGCTTTGATGATATTTCGATGAATCTGCGTGTGGATGGCGTTAACATACCTGAATTCATGGCGGAGGAAGATTTGGAAAAGAGAAGGATAACTTGTTGGGTTCCTTCTCAAGTTGGCAAGGTATCGTGCTGTGGCTTTTTGCTATCTAAATGGGTTCGTTGTCTAATGGAACTGTAATTATACACAGGAGTTTCAAGTCATTGCTGATAGCAGGAATCGTGGTCGTGGTTCATGGAAGGCCGACGTCAGCGCTGATGGAAAACTGGCCCGTTCTATTGGCTTCACCAAGGACATTGAGCAGAATATCGGGTTTTGTGGGGAATCAACGACGACAGCGCGCCCATTTATGTTCAACAAAGTCGAATTAGTTGGTACGAGTGGCATGAATACTGTTCGGTGTCGGAGCTAATCCTCTGGCTATTTTTAGATGACGATGCCCTGCTCCATTCGCCCCATGCATCTCGCATAGGCGAAATAGAGGTTGCGTGTCACGTTATCGAAATTGTTATTCCAGGTTATAAGAACCCGAATTACAGAATGAGCTTCGACGGCAATAAGAAGGTTCATGAAAGGGCTAAAAAAGGAATTGCCGAACATATTGGGTGCGTTCTATAGAGAGGATATCATCCTCTAACTCTAACTTGGGGCCGCTACAAGGCTCGGAAAAGTGGTACAAACTTCCCCTTGCACTTTCATGAAAGTTAGGACCAAAGAACACATCGTGACCTTTGTTTTCCGGTATCGGTCTCTCGGTGCGTGGTCTATTTATGGGTAAAATTTAGTTGGTGCTAATGTATTTATAGCTTATTTGCAGGCTCAAGGAATTGCACCTCGGGGCCCACAAATAGAAATAGCGAGAGACGAAGATGGTCACTCCTCACACGCAAAAAATGCGTCTGACTACCCCCCAGGATTAAAGAGAGAGGAGTCAGAACCTAAGATTAAGGAGGAGGCTCTAGAGGAATCAGACGACGAGAATGATGAAGAAATCCGTGTTCTTGAGGTATGTTAAGGATGCATTGTGTGTTTTCATGTTCTTTTAACAATACCTATCAAGGCCAAATTAGAAGAAGCGAGGGCACGGAAACGCAAACAAAAGGGTGATATTAGGTCTGTGTCAAAGAAAGTGAAGCGGGAAGAAATTGCTAGGTTCGTTTCGGGAGAAGTTATTGACTTGACTTGAAGGGCAGTACATGTATGCACTGTTTGTGTTAGATCGCTGATACTGTACCCGATCATGTTAATAATTAATCACATCTGCTCCCAGTTCTCCATAAGGAGAAATTAAGATTCTATTGACATCCGTGCGAACCGGAGTTGGTGTCAGATTGTGAGAGCTCAGCAGGTCTTGGGAGTGGCTGTGGAGCAAATATGTACTATCTTGGAGTGGTGTTGGGCCTGCAATGCCTGTCTTGACCGGAGCCCACCACTTCGTCCTCAATGGTGATTTTGTGGATCAGTCCCGAGTCTATAGCACTACCGGTAAGCTCTAATTACTCTCTGGCATTAGGATTGCTAAGGTTTTGCCAGGCTCTAGTCTTGAAATCCTCTTAAACGCTTCGTACCCCGATGCCGCCCATGATTCGTCAGCTCGAGACCCACCGTCCCGGTGCTTTCCTGGGACTCGTCAAGAGCACATCGAAGAAATAACCGGATGGGCCAAGTCTATCTCCTCTGACTGCCGCTCTCGCCTATTGTGGTTACATGGGCCCGCCGGGGTTGGAAAATCTGCACTCGCCCAGACGTGTGCCGAGGCAATCAGAGGGGAGCTCGCAGCCGCGTTCTTCTTTTCACGACCAAATGGTCGGAATGAACCACACCGATTCTTCACTTCTATTGCATATCAGCTCGCCATCAACAATCCTTCCTATCACGACATTCTGGAGGAGAAGCTTCGTTACAATCCTACCCTCGTCTCGAAATCCATCGCTGTACAGTTTCAAGAACTGATTGTATTACCTCTCCAAGAACTGGAGACAAAAGGACATCACTTGGAGCAAGGCGTCATCTTCATTGATGGCCTCGACGAATGCGACGGAGAAGACGCTCAGTGTGTCATCATCGACCTCATAGCGGCTTCTGTCCGCGACCACAACACTCCATTCGTCTGGGTGATCTTCAGTCGCCCAGAACCTCGTATCGTCGCTAGGTTTTCCTCGCCTGACGTCACCGGTCTATGTTTCCGGTTAATCCTAGCTGTAACGCGTGATGCAGATGGAGAAATCGAAATATATCTACGAGACGGATTCGAGCGAATACGGGTGCAATATGCCATGCCACCCTCCACGAAGTGGCCTTCAGAGGACCATATCCAGGAGCTCGTCAGTCGTTCCGCAGGGTTATTTATTTATGCTTCCACCGTCCTTCGATATGTTGGCGAGGGAGGTCGGCTTGGACCCGAGGAACAGCTACGAACAGTTCTCTGTCTCCCGAGTGATTCCTCCCAGAATCCTTGGTCCCGGTTGGATGCGTTCTACACGCTGGTTATGGAGCAGGTTCCAAAGGAAATTCTTCCTAATACCCTAAAATTCCTTTTAACATACGGCCTATTGGGATCGGGGGCCCCTGTTCTCACTGCAACTGTCATCAAATTCTCACTCTCGACCTTCTATGGTGCTCTTAACAAACTCCATTCAGTCATGAAGTTAACCCGTTCCGAGAAATGGCACGTCCTGGATGTGGCGTTTTTCCACGCTTCGTTCACCGATTTCCTCAAAGATCCTGTTCGGTCAAAGAGATTCTGTATTAGGACGCCCAAACTCTGCGCTAGTGTCCTCGAAGACGTGCTCGAGCTGTTCACTGACAGGCTCGAAAATGGTAAGGCTTCCCTCCTAGCCCCGTCAGCTAATTTTCTGACTGAAGCTGGGTCTCGTTTACAACAGTTGTATCGCCTTGGCCAGACCCAAGATCCTCGGAACTTGTGGAAGACTTATTTTGTAGCGCATTGTACGCATTCTGGAAAATAGGCCCTCATGCTGAGTTAAACCCACGACTACTCCAACAACTCTCCGAATTCGACTATCGACGCATGGCACTGTATGGATTCAACCGGTCCGATGCGCTTAAGTTCTTCAATAATGTGCGTCATCTCAGTCCGTCACATACATAACCAGCGAGCACTGATATCTTGCCCAGATACCGCTCGAATGGCGGGAAAAAATCATGCGGCCATATCAGTCATCATTCTCGAAGATCGCGCGGAAGCTACTACGAAAGGATATCTCCAAGGTCAACTTTCCCTTCGTTTTGGGCAATGGCTGCCAGAGAAATGTATTGCTTGCTGCCAACTCCGATAGTTGTCATCTGCTCGGGGACTATCGAGGCTTTGAAAGACTCCAGCGACGGGAGTGGAAGCGCAAATTTCTTGACTTCTTTAGGGTGTCTTTTAGTACCCCTTCTGGTACTGATGTCTGTGCGAGGGTGGCTGTGGAAGAAGCTTTTGATTGCGTTTGGCAGGGAATCGACTTGCATAGCACGGGTGCAGAGGGAAATGAGGCTCAAGAATAGTCCCAGGAGATTGATAGTTATATTCGTGTATTTTATGTAAAACAGAGCATGTTGACCTGAGCGTATCTCCCAAGGTCTGTAGTTAAGTGCTTTGGTCCGGAGGGAGCTGGCTTTCCAAAAGATTGACACGTGAATCTCGTTACCCAAGACCCAATTAACCTCTGTGATGTGACGTAACGCGCGAGTTCCCCCTCCCAGTTATACACTTCTATTTACCCCCCGTTTCAAAGCTTCGACGTTGACCATGCCAACATGGGAAGGTATCACTATTACCATACAGGTCGACGGTGTTGATATCCCTGAGTATCTGGTTGAGAAGGATCAAGCGGAGAAAAAGGTTACATGCTGGGTTCCTTCACAAGTTGGCAAGGTGTGTGTAGCTGGCTTTGATCTTTGTCCTTCAACATCCCATTTGCGAACGAGATAGGAATTTGCGGTGGTCCTTAATGCTGAACGCAGGCGTCAGCCTTGGAGCACCAAAGTCCTTGCAGACGGTGTTACTGCGTGCTGCATTGCTTGGGTTGATAAAGCCGTCAAGGGGCATAACGTTGGTTATTACAAGGAATCTCCGACGATCAAGCGTCCGTTTGTGTTCTCAAAAATAGAACTAGTCGGTCCGTCATAAACTAGCACTCGGTACCCGGGATCTGAATCTGTGTTTTTATCCTCTAGACGACGATACCCTTCTTCATGCTTCAAACGCAGCTCGTATTGGAGAGATAGAAATCCAATGCCAAGCCTTCAATATAGCTGGGACCACTGATGATACTTTGAACACGAGTTTTGAGGCAACAAAGAAAATACATGAGAGGGCGAAAAAAGGCGTTGCGGAACATGTTGGGTACGCACTGTCCTTGGGGCACAGTTTACTGTTTGACCTTCCATCGGGTGTTATCAAGGTTTGGCAAGGCCATATCGGTGGTTCCCACCCGTTCGTACAAGCCGGAATGGAAAGAGTTTATCGTGACCTTTGTCTTTCGCTACCGGTCTTTGTGTGAGTCTTAGTCTTGCCCTGTTTTTCCGCGTCTGTAATATGCATACAACCCGACAGATTACCTCCAGGCGCAGGGAATTGCACCATCTGGTCCTAGACCAAGGTCACTATCACCTGCGCCGGACCCAACACCAAGCACGGGCAACCTTCGTCATAAAACAAAGCAAAACTCTAAGCACTCGAGGGTAAAGCGGGAGGAAATGGTCCTGGAGATATCCGATCACGATGAGAATGACAAAGAGATTGAAGCCCTCTTGGTAAGTCATGGGTCGCGAAGGTCTTGCTCCTCCATTCTGACGATAGTCCCGTTAGGCCAAGGTGGAAGAGGTCCGGACACGAAAGCGAAAACAGAAGCAGAACGCAGGATCTCACCAGAAGAAAGTCAAGAAAGAAGGGAAACCGACACTCACTTCAGGCGAAGTAATTGATTTAACCTGAGTAGTGCTGGTGCGCATCTACGGCCTTGGACCATACCTAACCGCATGCGATACCCCCGCAGCACCTATATTCGTCATAATCCATAATAGTGACCTAGCTCTAATACTATCCCATTGCACTACCAGTCTTCAGCGCAGCTTCGTCCACGAGATGATGGAAATTAATGCACCTTCCTCTACAAACAGTGCCCCCCATCCTCAGCAATAGATCTCTCTCCAGAGCCTTTTAGATGTGCGGAAACCAGCGCCGGGGTTGTAGTCTCATGTAAGCTTATTGTATGTGAAAAGAAAAATTTATCATGGCCTTATGGTCCATCAGAGCTTACAAGCTGTACCGCAGAAGAGAAATGGGGTTGTACATAAACGCACAGACCCCGTATTCTCCTCACCCTTACCACGTGCCCCCCGCGTCTACCAGCAGGTCACCCTTTCCTCTTCCAACGTACCTGGCAGATGCCCTTATTTGAGGGGAGCAGCCAATTTGTAGCAAATGGCCCATTTGTTGATGGGCCCGCAAACATTAGTATTCATAATGAAACACACGGAGAAAGTGAGTAGTCATCAACGTACAACCTGAGGAAAACTGAAGCAAAAGTTGGAGTGATCAGGGAAATATCGAGGGATTGATAAGCTACTGAAAGCCTCCATCCCACAAGCACTGCACGATTCTTCCGAATGTAACAAACCTGGATGCTTTGAAGGCACTCGCGAGGAACACATCCGCAACATCACCGGGTGGGGACTGGGTGACTGGACGGGACGTCAGGCTCGAGCCCTCTGGTTGGAGGGTCCTGCCGGTGTCGGGAAATCTGCCCTCGCGCAGACCTGTGCGCAACGCATGGGTAGTAGGCTTGGTGCATCATTCTTCTTCTCCCGACCTAATGGATGGAACAATCCGGAGAAGTTCTGGCCCACGATCGTCTATCAAATTGCTACGAAATATCCCCCTTTCCGTGACCGTATTGACGCCATCATTCTGCACGATCCCCTTGTCCTGGAGAAGTCGATTGAAGTACAATTTCGCGAACTCCTCGTGCTACCGCTCCGAGAGCTGAAGGGCATGGAAGGTGGAGTTGACGAGGGCGCTGTCATCATAATCGATGGTCTTGATGAGTGTGATGGGACAGACGCCCAGCGCACCATTATTCATATCATCATTGCCTCTATTCATCAACAAAGCACGCCATTCCTCTGGGCATTCTTCAGTCGCTCAGAACCCCACATCGTGGCGGCTTTCTCGCCAAAACAGGCCACCGAGGTCTGTTTGCATCTCACCCTCCCTGTATCTCGCGATGTCGACGGGGACATCGAAGCGTACCTTCGCGATGGTTTCAGGATAATTCGGGCGAAGTATAACTTGCCTGCTGCTTTTATCTGGCCGTCAGAAGAGGACCTTCATCAGCTTGTTGAACGATCAGCCGGTTTGTTTATCTATACGGCTAGCGCCGTCAGATATGTGGCTGGTCCCGGGCCACTCGGACCCGAAGAAAGGTTACATTCGTTATTCGAACTGGGCAACGTTGAGACCAGCGATAATCCATGGGCGAACCTGGATCGGTTCTACATCCACATCATGGAGCAAATTCCAGAGGACACTCTTCTCGATACATTATCGTTTCTTCTCCGATGGGCTGTTCCCAACTTCTACAGCCCCATTACCCCTCTTTGCTCGATTCTTGGCTTCTCTTTAACGGGATTCTATACTGCTGTTAATAACCTCCATTCGGTTATCAGGATAGACAGCTCCGAGGAGGGGATGCCTCAAGGAGCCTCGCTTTACCACGCATCATTTGTTGAGTTTCTGCAAGACAAGGCAAGGTCGACGCAGAAATTTTTCGTGAAAAGTGATGATGTCTTTGACCGATTCGAGTCTCTGGCCTTTGACGCATTATGCAAGGCATCAAACGTCGCTGACGGTGGCAAAGGTGCGCAGCTGATTATTCAACGGCACCTGCACAACTGATTCGCTTCTTCAAGACAAACCCAGCGCACTGTCTTGGCCCAGGGTGGGCAACAAAGCCATATGTCAAGCGGTGTTGAATGGGGTGCTCTTCACAAGTGGTTGGAGGAATGGATATCTGCAGACGGATAAACTAGAGCGACTATCGCGTGTGAACTGGAATCTTGTTGGACAACACTGTTCTGGCTTTGGATTTCCGAAAGGACATGTTGAAGCATTCGTAAAGAAGGTCTGTCCCAAATACCCTATTTTTCCAGTTATCGCTTAACTCGTTTGATTTACCAAATTATCAGATACCCGAAGGCTGGCGCTCAAAAATCATTCATACCTCAAGTCCGCTCCTCGTCCTTCGTCAGAACGGACTTAAGAAAAAGCTGAAATCGTTGGTGCAAGTACAGAAGAGAAGGCGATACGTAATGGGAAATGGGAGCGGCAAGATCTTTCTTGTGCAGGCTGATGATTATTTTCGGCTGCGGACTTATCCTGACGACTTGGAGTTTGAAGCTAGTAGCGGACCCTCTATGTTCGATGACACGTAGTGATTGGAATAGGATTAGCGTGACAACTGCGGCACTACCAGTCCCCCCTCTGCCTCCAAGTCGTCCACAGGGAGGTTAGGAACTACCAGCATTTTCCTCCGCAAACCAAACCCCTCGTCCTCAGCACTAGACCTTCCTGTGTTTAGGTGGGCTATATCGGGGTTGAGTGCTGAGCGGGAATGTTCTATTGGATTATCCAGGGCGATGTGCGTGATTCGGACTGCGCAGTCGTTGACAGTCGTTTCGGGTACTACAATGAAACAAGATAATGTTGGATGTATGTATATTGGCTAGTGTGAGTCACAGACCAAACGGCTATGACGTACAGGATGGTTCCTAATATATGTGGCCTCCCTTGGTGGCGCAGAAATGACCTTGGCGATGGACAAAAACAGGGCTTTTGAAGTTTCGAAGCCCACAGCGCGTCCACCAGCCAGGGCGACTCTATCAATCATTAGTCACCGTTTCCTCGGCCCTGTCACAGCTACAACACGTCGACCACAGCCTACTCCAACGTGTCATTTCTTTCTTCGAGTAAGGTTCACTGTATGCTGGATGGCCCGTAATGTCTGTGAATGCGGATCGGCAGACTTCCTGGACCATTTCATTTACGCGGCCGACGCCATCAGGCATGTGGTGTACCCCGGCGCACGCGGACCTGAAGAAAGACTGTTCACTCTTGAAGTTGGGTGACGCTGAGGCCAGCGATAATCCATGGGCGAACTTGTACCGATTCTACATCCACATTATGGGGCAAATTCCGGATGACACTCTTCTCGACACATTATTATTCTCCAGTGGGCTCTTCCCAACTTCTACGAGTCTCTTTACTCGATTCTTGGCTTCTCCGGCTGTTAATAACATCCATCCAGTTCTCAGGATAGACAGCTTCGAGGATAGGATGTTTGAAATGCCTCGCTTTATCACGATCATCTTCTGACTTCCTGCGAAACAATGGAAGGTCGGCGCAGAGATTCTTCGTGAGAAGCGATGATGTCTTTAACCGATTCGAGTCTATCCGTTGGCGCGTTATTTAGGGCGTCGAATACCACTAATGATGGCAAAGGTACGTGCTGCATTAGCCAACAGCACCTGTATGACTGACTGGTTTCTTCAGGTGATGAAGTCGTCTGTGGCACCCTGTCTTGGCTCGGGATAGGAAATCTAGAGATATGTGCAACGGTGATGCATGGAGAATGTTCTTCTCACATGGTTGAAGGAATGAATAACTGCGGATGGATTTACTGAAGAAACTATCGTGCGTGAATTGGAAGCTTGTTGGACAATGCTGTTTTCGCTTTGGATATCCGAGACAAAGTGTCGAGGCATTCGTACAGAAGGTTTGTCTAAATGTCTATCCTAATCCCCTAGTCATCGCCTAGCTTCTCTGAATTATGAAATCGTTAGATACCCAAAAGCTGGTGCCCAAAAATCATCCATGGCTCAAGTCTGCTGGGCTTCGCCAGAGGATATTTAGGAGGAAGCTGGCGCCACTGGTGCGGGTATCTAAGAGAAACTGCCATGTGATGGGAAATGGAAGCGAAAGGGTCCCCTCATGTAGCAGTGTGATTTTGATGGTGTTTACAGGTTTCGTTTTCGGACTTATCCTGACAACCTGGAGTTTAAATATGTACTTAGTGATAGAATAATTTGTGGACTTGTGTGATTTGTTTGATGTAATGATCGGAAGAGGATTAGTGTGACAACGGCGGCGCTAACGGTCTCCTACGCTGCCTCGTCCACTGGGCGATGGAAAATAACGACCTTTTCCTCCACAAACCAAACTCTTCGTCCTCAGCCCTAGATCTTCCTGGTACTGGTCTCTCAGCACCACCATCACCGTCGCTCGAGACCTCAGACAGCAGGACCTCTCTTTCCCGCCGACGCAGCTGGTCACACAGAGCCGTAGAGCCTGGCCAAGACCCTCTGCGACTCAACCTGGCGCAACACACGGCGACAAACGTGCATTCTGCGCCTGCAAAGTACCCAAACGACGATCCGTTCTGGGACTCTCCCACCGAAGAGCGCGCCCTCAGAGGATATCCGTATACAGCGGATGCAGTGCAGTACAATAGGCGGACGTACGAGTCCTCGCAGGCCGGGTTCTCGACAGCTTCGTTAATTGGAGTGGATGGGTTTGGTGATGGGCATAGGGAAGATGATGAGGCACATTTGACGAGGAATATGTCGAGGAGTGGGACAGGGGAAGTCTGGGTGGACGGTGATCCGGAGTCTGTTGGAAGCGCGCGGAAGCGGACGCTGAGATACAGTGTGTCTCCATCGCCGTTGAAGAGGACGGGTTCTGCATTTCGGAATGTGTCGCGGAATATTCGGCGGGTGTCGTTGAGGGTGGTGAATCTGGCCGGGAACGGGCTAGAGAACCAGCTTAAGCTCGGAGACGGTGATGATGCATCGGGGAAGCTTGACGCCGATGATGACGAAGACGTCCCAGAACTTGCCAAAGTGATTCCAATACGTGGGCGTACGCTGTGCTGTCTGGGGCCTACCAGCAGGCTCAGGCTGTACCTGTTTAAGACGCTTGTGTATTCGTGTGTCCACTTTCTCTTAATTGTCGGCTCGGACTATGCTGATACATCGAGCACAGATGGACTGAACCCATTATCCTTATTCTTATTGTACTCAACGCTGTCGTACTGACCCTCCAGGCATTTCCTTCTCTCACCCTCCCTCAATCCGATCCACCTGCTCTTCCTCCCATTATAGACGGCTACTTTCATACTTGGAAAGACTGGGCCTTGTTTATCCTTTTTTCTATCTTCACGTATGTTTCAAATTCGATTTATATGTGCTATCCTCTGACAGCATCCTAGTCTTGAGGCCTTCGCACGAATATGTGTGACAGGCTTTCTCTTTGACCCCGAAATCAAAATCTCATCCCCTTTCTCCTCCCAGCCTTCGTCATCCATCCCTACATCTGGTCCTTCCCGCCAATCTTCGCTTTCGAGGGGAAATACTATTGCACAACGCTTTCGCCGAGTCCGGGGGGCGTTGCTTCGACCATTCGCACTCACCACACGCACATCTGTACCTATTCACGACCAGCATTCGACACAACAGCCACAGACTCCGACAGAATCACATTCTGACAACAGCGTGACCGAGAAGATTCTCAGCGCTGTCCAGACTGCTCACGACAGTATTCAAAATCCCGCAGAAACAACGTTTTTGTCACGCGCTATGAAGTCAGATGATAACGACCCTCTATCACTTCCGTTCCGTCTCAGCATTCGTCATATCCATGAGAAGACGAGGCGTGGTTTGCCATACCTGAGGCAAAGTTGGAACAGGATTGACTTTGTTGCGATTCTGAGTTTTTGGATCATGTTTGCATTGGCAATGTCGGGTGTCGAGCGGGGGAAGTATCATATTGGGTTATTCAGGGCGATGAGCGTAATTCGGACCGCGCGGTTGTTGACGGTTACTTCAGGTACTACGGTGAGTGAAATTATGCTTAGTATGTGTATATTTTCTAATTTGCGCGACAGACCATCATGCATTCGCTGAAGACCGCAAGGCCTCTGTTAACAAGTGTTGCATATTTTGTGGTTTTTGCTATGGTTCTGTTTTCGTGCGTATCTGTTAGAGTTACTTCTTTCCTAGATTGTGCTGATTAAATATTAGTATCATCGGCATCCAGTCATTTAAAGGTTCGCTTCGGCGCACTTGTGTGCTGACCGCTACCGGAGGCGAGGACGACATTTTGCTGGATAACCATTTCTGTGGGGGGCACATTGATCCAACTACTTTCCTACCGACTGGGTTCCAAATGTTGAATGGCCAAGTCGCGGATACTACCAAGGGATATATATGTCCTCTAGGTCAGATATGCAGGGTATATTTTAGCTTATCTCTTTCAGCAGCTATTTTCGCTGAAGCTTTGCCTAGGAAGATCAAAATCCGAAGAATAATCTCGAGAGCTTTGACGCTATTTGGTTCGCAGCACTGCAAGTTGTCATAACAGCCACTGCCAACGGGGTAAGCAGTATCTCTTTTTCGGCGCCAATCAGGCGTAACAACGCCCATACTTATTTAATCATCAGTGGACACCATTGATGTATGCCATGGTCGACTCGGAATTTTTTGTTTCATGCTTCTTTTTCATCATTTGTGTGGTCGTGCTTAATTTCTGGCTGATCAACCTGTTCGTGGCCGTGATCACGAACACGTTTGCGGCAATTCGATCGGAGACGAAGAAGAGCGCTTTTGGTGCTGCGCCGTAAGCTCTGTTCCATCACAACACTATTAAATTGCATTGATTTCGCATTCACAGCCTCGTCCCGGTGGACAAAGATGACCAAGATGATGACTGGGACGTCGTTGATGGACCACGTACCGGCCGAGTGAGCAAAAACTGGGCCAAGATCATCTATGAGCACACCCGCTGGTGCTGGGTCCTCCTCGCCCTCGCGTCTCTTGCACTCCAAGCCTCACGTCAAGTCGACGTCTCCCAAACTCACGATGCTATCATGTTTTACGGTGAACTTGGCATCACCATCGCATTCGATGTCGAAATCTTCATCCGGTTTCTTGCCGTTCTACCTGACTGGCGGAGCTTTTGGGGCAGTGGGAGGAATTTATTAGATTTGGTGCTCGCGATCGGGTGCAGTGTGATTCAGATTCCGACGATAAGACGGAGCGGTGTCTATCCGTGGTTCACGATTTTGCAGTTGGCGAGGTTTTATAGGGTGATTTTGGAGGTTCCGAGGATGAAACCATTATTGGTGAGTCTACTGCACCGATGAGACGTGTTTCTGCTGATGGTGATGTGTATAGTTGGCGGTGTTCGGCAACCTTTACGGTCTCGCGAATATGTCCCTATTTCTGATTTTGATCAACTACATCTCCGCACTTGTCGTTGTGCAATTGCTCAGAGGGGACTTTACTGAGGATACGAATACGAATTTTGGGGAGCTGTTGAATGCATTTTTGGCGATGTGGCAGGTATTTTCGTCGGAGAATTGGACGGATGTGTTGTATGGCGCTGCGGGTGCGGAGATTAATCTTGGGCAGACACTGGTTGTTATTGTGTTTGTGGTATCGTGGATGCTTTTTTCCAATTGTAAGTCTTCATTCTTCGAGCATCCCGCATCAAATGTTGACAATGCCGTGGATAGTCATCGTTCTACAAATGTTCATTGCCGTCATTAACGAGAATTTTGATGTCGCCGAAGAAGCCAAGAGAACGAAGCAGGTGGACGATTTCTATGCAACACAGAAAGCGAGGGAGGGTAAACCGAGTTGGATGAGGGTGTTGAATCCGTACCGGTGGTTCAAGGCGAACCCGGTAACGGTGAGGGTGGATGAATTGCCGAGTGGGCTTGTGTTACCGATGCAAAAGAACTTGGTTGTCGGGTATGGAAATGTCGCGAGCGTTGGTGGGGGTAGCGGTGCTAGCGGGAGCAATACGAACACGGGTAATGTGAGGGGTGAGCTGTTGGGGAAGGGGAGTAGTAAGAGTGTGAGGTCGAGGGCAGCTGGACTCGTGAGTCTTTGTTCTTGGTATGGTTTGTGTTGTACTGATGCTGCAGAAGATGAAACTTGGTTCGAGAAAATTCAAGCCTGGGCATTTCCCTTCAAAGTCTCTGACTGCGTTGGAGAAATTGTTCGCTGGAGAGACGAGAAAGACGAACGATATTCCATTGACAACGCTGAGACATGCAAGGCATCAGCAGTCAGAACAGGGACTGGGGACGCATGTGCAGGAGGAGGTTGAACGGCACCTGTACGTTCTCTAATCGATCGACCCCTGACGCCGCTGATGGATGCACCTACGAGCAGGGATTTATTAGCATTGCTGAACACCGAACAAAATGCTGTCGACGACCTCGAGGATGATCGGAACGAACGCCGGGCTCTCAAGGCTGATTTCATCCAAGACCATCCCTCCTACGATAAGGTCTTTTGGGTCATCTCGCAAAAGAACTGGTTGCGGAAGCTATGTCAAAAAATCGTTCAACCTGCTCGTGGGGACCGAATCTTCGGAACGCCCTACTCGCCCATCGCACACCCCGTCTTTCAACTCGTCATCTTGCTCACTGTCATCGGCGGTATCGTCGTTGAAAGCATCGCCACACCCATCTACAGACGGAACTATTACAGCCAACACGGCCTCATTCGCGGCGCATGGTTCGATATCGCTGAATCGACATTCGGATTGATGCTGTTTGTCGAGTTCATGATCAAAGTCATTGCAGACGGATTCGTTTGGACGCCTAACGCATATTTGCGGAGCATCTGGAATGTCCTGGATTTCGCGATCATGACTGGGATTATCGTGAATGTGACGACTGGCCTGATTTTCGTGGGGGGGTTGACCAGGTTGACCAGGTCGTTAAAAGCTCTCCGTGCCCTCCGGCTGATTACGTTGATCGATCGGATGAGGAACACCTTCCAGTCCTTAATCATTTCGGGTGCCATTCGGATATTGGATGCTGCGGTGCTTGCGATCTTGTACATGATCCCATATGCCGTATGGGGACTCAACATCTTTGCGGGTAAAATGCGGTCATGCAACGACGGTGGTGCCAATAATATGGCGGAATGTATTGGGGTGTATGAGAACAATGTCGCTGGACAGTCGTTTGGATTTATGGTTCCGAGGGTGTGGGATAACCCTTCTCCGTCGACGTCATTCTCGTTCGATTCTTTCAGGGCCAGCTTGTTGATCCTGTTCGAGATTGTGTCCCTTGAGGGGTGGACTGACGTAATGTTTACGGCAACGAAAATCACTGGGAGGGATCAACAGCCACAAGTCAATGCGTCCCAGGCGAACGCCATTTTCTTTTTGATTTATAATTTGTTGGGTGGTGTTGTTATCTTGACGCTGTTCATTAGGTATGTTTTGTTCTCTTTACTGACAATGCCCTGCTGATTTGGGATTACTTTTTAGTATTATTATTGGAAACTTCAGATCCAAAACGGGATCAGCTCTTCTGACTCAGCCGCAGCGCGAGTGGATTGACTTGCAGAAGCTGTTCAAACGACAGAAACCTTCGAAGAGACCTGTACATAGACCACGCGGGACACTCAGGAGTTGGTGTTACGATCGTGCGGTACATAAGCATGGCTGGTGGTCGAGGTTTATGACAGTGTTATTCTTGTTGCACATCATTGCTCTTATGTGAGTCCGTCCTGGTTTCATATACAATTTCTGCTCACACTCCTGTTAGGACTCAAACGTTCTCGACGAATCGCATTGCGGAGACCTTGCGTAGTGAGTGCTAGTACCATATCCTGAGTTTTATTGAAGCTAACAATGCAATAGACGACTTCTTCCTTGTCCTGTTGTTCATCTACATTATCGACATCGCCGTCAGGTGGCACGGTCTTGGATGGAGAAGCTTCCGCGCCAACGGCTGGAACCTCTTTGACATTGTCGTCGCCTTTGGAAGCTTCCTCACCACGCTTGTCGTGCGCTTTGGGTCAACGGATTTCGCCATTCAGCAGTTGCAGAAGCTATTCCTTGTCAGCATTGCGTTCAAACTTGTACAGCGGACGAATAGTCTGAATATGTTGTTCAAAACTGCAGTGTGAGTCTGACTCCTAAGCTTCTGCTTCAACCTGTCTGGTTCCGCGCAGTCGTAGTTACGTGCTAATTATTTACTTAGGTCAAGTTTACCTGTTATCCTGAGCTTGCTTGGCCTCTGGTTGATCTTGTTCGTCTTCTTCGGGATCTTGTACGTCGAGGTATTTAGTATGACCAAGTGGGGCGACAACGAGAATCGGAATCAAAATTATGCCTCCTTTGGATCCGCTCTTGTGATGCTCGCATTCATGAGTGCTGGGTGCGTGTTTCCGACTTTGAATTTACCCATAATCTGATCGTGGGCTTTAGCGAGGGTTGGAACGGGTATATGCATGATTTGTAAGTAGCAATTTGACCAGAGTTGGAGCTAACGACTTATGATCCTATCTCAAGTGATTTAACATATCCCCGGTGCACGAACGCTTCCTTGGTGACGGGCGAGTCTGATTGTGGCAGTACTGCCTGGGCTTTTACGTTATTTATCGCTTGGAATCTCCTGAGCATGGTGAGTTTTTCTAGTGTTGCGTTGGGAATAGCACGGATTTGACAGTCACAATTAGTACATTTTTGTGAATATGTTCACTGGTGAGTATGACATTCTACACTTACTATCGTCGTGCTCAAACAATTGCGTTAGGTGTGGTCGTTGAGAATTTCTCCTATGTTTTCCAAGCTGCTGGAAGTGGTGCCAAATCGATATCTCGCGAACAAATGCGCGCGTTTAAGAAACTTTGGGCAGAGTATGCCAACCCCAAGGGCTATCTCGAGCGGCAAGTATTCGGGTCCTTCTTCTCTGTGAGCGCCCCACGTTATTTTTGATCTACGTCATCCTGATACTCCTCGCAGCGACTGAGCGGAGTTTTCGAAGTGAAGATCTATCCGACAGAATTCAGTGCTCGAAACATCAAGTCCACTTGTTCAACAGATCAAGACTCTACGGCGTGGATATCCAACGATCAGTATGATCTTCGAGGACTTGACCTCAGAAAGATGGCGAAAAGTTTGGACAAGATGGATCCCGTGGCGATTAGAAAACGCAAGGCCACGTTTAGCAGGCTGTACCATGAAGCCATCATATCACACCGACCAGGCGTTGGGATATCATTCACTGACATGTTAGTTTTGCTTGCTCATCACAAACTTATTGTGGATGGTGAAGCTTTGGTGTAAGCCTCCAGATGCTTCATTCAAGGAAGAGTTTGACGATCCGTTTGCTTCTAGGTTGAAGGATCTTGTTATACGCACAGAAGTGAACAAGGTCGTCAATGATCTTGTAAACCTAGATCGCGTTCGATCACTGCTTATGACTATATCCCAACGACGGCGATTCTTGGCCATGCTTGAAGAGAAGAGGCGGGCGAACAGGATTGACCATGGTGCGAATTTTAGCTATATCCTGACGCCAATTTTTTGATGTCGCTGTCCAGATATTCCTGCTATTGTCGTTGAAGTTCTTCCAGAGTCGCCGTTGGGTTCAACGCGGGATATCGCAAGCGCAGCCTATGGATTTTCACCACCAGGTAGTCCTACCCCAGGGGAAGTACGGTTTAGCAGTCAGGACATGTCGTTTGCTCTTGATGGCTCGAAGCTCCAGCGGAGCAGCCGCAGGGCTAGTGATTTTAGTATGTTCTCGACGGACACCGCCTTCCGATCCCCGTTAGTACTCTTTGACAGTGTCTCCGGACGGTGAAACTGAATATTAATTGTTGTTATAGGCGTACGTCTATTGTAGAGGAAGACGCACAAGATATCGTATTATCGATGCAAAACTCGATGTGGGGAGGTATGTGTCATCCTTTATTCGCTAGATATATCTATCTTGACACGTCCTAGATCTCATGCGAAATGCTGCTGAAGAAGATACCGAGAGACCATTAACTTAATTCTGCGTATATCACCTCAAGTAGACATTCGTTTCATCCTTTTTTTTGCACACATCCATTGATTGCATATATTCATTATCCACCAAGTTGTAGTTCACAGGACACTCATTGGGATTCAGCTCTTATGTGTAATTTATTATCCATATGTTGTGTAGTACCTAATATACCCCGGTAGCTTATAAAGTGATATTTATTTGTGGCGAACCAGGTCACAGGTCGAGGGAAATCACCCAAGGTATCAGGTGAAAGCTAGAAACAGACTGAAAATTCGCTGCGACTGCGCCACGTACCCCGTCTTTTACCTTTTTCACAGGAGTTATTATAGGAGTCAACTAAGTTGCCGTTCACTACGAAGTGGTGTGCCCCCCTGTAAGAATCAACATAAAGGAGGCTAAATTGGCAGAGACAGAAGGGAGCTCTTTGTGGTCTGAGGCGGTGGGCATTAGAAGTCACCCAGGCACCGCCCCAGAAGTCAAAGCCATGAATTATACTCAAACAGGGTTATGAATACTAGTATCAGACGAAAAGATGTATGATGAACGATCCTTGCGGAGAAGCATTCTGTTCTTTCCATGGCCGAGCATATATACTTTCTCAAAATTCCCTTTTAGAGCTCTCAGAAACATCACACGAATATGCATGCGTATCACCGCACGACGTTGCCGAGATGGTATCTATGGGGGCTTAACTTAGCAAGAGACATGGACACGGTATTCTCACGTACGCAATGGATAAATGTTTCGAGATGCTCTGCCTTCACACTTCCCCCGAGGTAGATGGACCAATTGATGCACGAAAGGTGCTCCAATGTTTCGGCATCGGGAGTCGTGGACCGGGATGATGACAAGAAAAGCTGATAAACTGCTGCGGCATATGTATATATCGTGATAATCGGATCCTCGGTCATCCTGCCAAGGAACGATCTTATTGAAGGATGAACCATCTGGCTGAGGATCAGCTTGTTCAGACACATGGTTCAAAATAAATCTCATACCCCGGATAACATCCGACAAACGACACAAAGTTTGAGCGCAAGCACGGAATAGCCGCCCATAATGATATGGGGTATCAACGCAAAATTGCAGCGTCGACCTTGTCGGATCTCGGAGAAAGTCGGAAAATGAGGCATGATAGAATGATAAAGATAGTGGCATCCCATTCGGAGACCTCTCGATATCGAGCACGGAGTGGAGTTTATTAACAGCAGCGTAGAAAGTAATTGAGGAAAAGCCAAGGATCGCACTGGAGATCAGCGCTTTGCCCTGCTTTTGCCAGTAGGGTAGTTGGATGTAGGTGAATAGAAGTGATAGGGCATTAGGAAGAATGGCCTCCGGAATCTGCTGCACAATGAGAAGGTAGAATAGGTCCAGCCTGGAGAAAGGATTTGAGGCGGTATGAGTTACTCGCGTTAAGGCCAATACCGCCCATAGCTGTTCTTCGGGCCCAAGAGCTCCGCCATCTGCGATGAATCGGATGACAGTGGCAGCGTATATAAATAAACCCGCAGATTGTTCGACCAGTTGCTGTAGATCGGAATCAGAAGGCCATGCGACCGTCGAAGGTAGAGTATATCGAGCGTGAATCATTCTAAAGCCATCACGAAGATATGCTTCAATGTCTCTATCGGCGTCACGAGATACGGGGAGTGTAAGATGCCACGAAATGTCCTTGATGTGGTCTAGGTGAAGTGCTGTAGTGATGTGGGGTTCCGGTCGACTGAAGAATGCCCAAAGGAAAGGCATCGTTTTTTGGGCAATAGAGGTAGCAATAACCTCTATGATCGACCGTTGGGCATCCTCGCCTTCACATTCATCGAGACCGTCGATGACAATGACATCATCCGTAAAGTTGTGACCTCGAGCCTCGAGTTCTCGCAGAGGCAGAACGATCAACTCTTTGAACTGAGTAGTTATCGACGTGGAGACGATGTTGGGATCGCGGCGTACTTTGTTATCGATGAGCGTATAATAGTGCGGATTTTTTGTCACGAGCTGGCAAACAAGCGTCGTGAAGAATTTGTCCGGGTCATTCTTTCCATCTAATCGTGAAAAGAAGAACGATGCCCCTATTTTGTCCTCCAATTTCTCTGCACAAGTTTGAGCGAGCGCGGATTTCCCAACACCAGCAGGACCATATAACCAGAGCAATCGGGCCTGACGATCCTGCCAATTCCCGATTGCCCACCCCGTTATGTTCCGGATATGTTCTTCGCGGGTCCCCGGAAAACATCGTGGTGGGTCCCGGGCAGAAGAATCCCGAGTTGCTTCGGGGACGGACGATTTCCGTAGGAGGTCTATCCCTGAAGCTGAGGATGGGGATTCAAATGAGTACGATTCTGATATGCCTGGAAGAAAGAACCCACGTGCATGGGTATTGACCTGCTCAATAAAAGGTCCGTTAGCTACAAAATTATGGGCTCCATTAAACATCGGTGTTGGGCACTACGGGCTAATGGCGGAGACGCGCTGTGTTTTGATGGGTTTGCAGAAACACGCGTGTAAGCGCTCATGTTGGCCGGGCGAATCATTATGATGCTGTACGTCATTAGAGTCTCTTTGATAGATGAGATTCCCTCTCTTGTTTGTTCATATTGCGTTTACTACATACGGGTTTTCCATGTATCCAGGCTCGAGGAAACAAGCGAACTTGGCATCTTCGAATTTTGTTTGCTCGACTAGAGCCTCCCGCAGGACGCAGCGAGGGACTGCTTTAGAAAGTCCGTAGACAGTTATGGATTCAATAAACCAGAAGTCGCGGATGGCTAATGGCTGCGTTCTCCGAACCTTGAAGAGTTGATTACAACACTGCAATGACTTAAGCTATTCTCAGAAATTCCCTCATCAACCGAACTACACTCCATAGTTATATCGTCCGCCTGGAGGCTATGTAACATGCATATTGTATGTCCACCGGCGCCCGACAACGGTCGCTGCTTGTAGTCTTCTTCACTCCTGAAACAAATAGATGGATCTCGCCGAACGCACTGACATTTCTAAGGTGGTTGCATATCCAAGAAGGGGGAATCCGAATCTCACTAGTAGCTGACCCAAAAAGAACTATTAAACAAGGATGGAACGCAGCTATGTAATGGCTCACCTCGTTTCCCGTCTCGAAGGTCCCATTCTTAAATACTCGCATGGAGCATGTTCTTCATGAAGACTTTACCTGGTGCACTTTTGTTATTTCAGATGGTACAGAGGTCTGTGCGGACAAAAGGTCTTTGGACATATGACGCGCGGGGTTGACCGTGTTCTTCTTCATGGTCCCTCGGCTCGAAATCTACGTTATCCTTCTCTTTTTCCTGGGCGCCGCACCACTTTAAGGCATCTGAAGAATCCGTTAAAGCAGTTCTACGCAGACACGGTGACCAAGAAGGTAGATAAAAATATAACAGCCGTCTGAGCATGTAGCCAAGCACAGCCGTTTGCCAATATAATAATATCATGCCTGATAATACTATATGACAAAATCGACAAAGATGGAACGGTAGGAATCAAATTGGGCTAGGATCGTACGAGCTCGAGGCGGCCTAACGGCTTCCTCGATCGTTGGAGCTTGTAAATTTCTGCTGCATGGTCCACATGGACGTCTCTGGGGTCTCTATCGAG
>MU151322.1:29622-40171 GCA_015584085.1 Macrolepiota fuliginosa MF-IS2
GGGGCTCAACGGTGGCCTCGGACACCCTCATCTAGCCACCACCCCATATATCGAATGTGGGCATGAATCCTAGTCGTGAGTAAGTATAATAACGCATTAAGTGGGATGTGACATTTACTAGCTAGAACGTTTAAACGTAATCTGCTGGGAGATTTCCGGGTTTTAGCATAGGTTCCGAGGTGCTACCTCATCCGGGCCACTGGTTTACTGCGATCGGGAACTCAGCCTCTAGCACCGAAGGTAGCAACCTTCATTCAGCGACAGCTCAGCCCAACAGCTTCAACACGATGAAACCACGAGATACTATCATTTTAACCCCGTCTCCATACCATCATCTGGTCATTAACGCGACGCGTCTCAATTGACCCACTTTTCCAAATGGGTCAAAGGGTGTTAGTACAACATCGGTAGTTAACAACGTCCGCGTCGATGTTGGCACTGCTGACTTCCCTTTCTCAGAGCCGTTCATTTGGCGGACCGCAATTCCTGAATGTCCTCGGGGCGCCTGACGCCTGACATTCGTAGACGGGTACACGCGGTAAGCATACTGAGGCACTAATCAAGCGCCACGACGTCCATCTGGCACTCGCGCAGCCATACCTGCAAATGAATTTGTTGCTGTGTTGTGTAACTACAAACCTGTGGCACAAAGCTGAGCCGAGCGGTCTAAAAACTCCTTGTGATGGAACAAAATTGGCTGGGTTTGGGGATACGCCTCAGCTAAGAGTGGAGACAAAGGTCTCGAGACAATTGGATAGTCATCGATGGTATTCCCCCCTTCTACGACAGCGTAAGCCGTAGAAGACGCTGGCAATTCATCTCTGGGCATAGACCCGAGTTACGGCCGGTGGGTAGACAAGTAAGCGCTCCCTAGGTTTCTGGGGAGGTGAGCCGGCTGGTGAATCATCGGCGGGGCGGCAGACAAGATACATGATCCCTGACGCTACGTGAAAAATGCATAGTAGTTCCAAGCAATCACGGCAGGCCTCAGGTGGTATATCTTGATGCTTGGAGAAGGTTCATGAGTCATAGCTCCTTTATGTTGCTAGGACTAAATCAATTGCCAGTGGGAGCTACGATGGACAACAGGCGCCACCTTAGCCCAGTTCGATCTCCTCTAGGGCTGAACTATGATGGGTGAAACTCGGGCTTATTTGTCAAGAAGATGTAATACCCGTCTCTCCAACGACACACTGAGATCTTGGAATTCCAGAATCTAACACCAGCCTGGGTATAAAAAAGAAACTCATTCCTGAAAGAATACTGTCATCTTTCCGGATGTGGACCGGAAGGGATAGCACCGTGGTTCACAAGGCGCCTGATAGACGTTCTTCTGAGAGGGAATACGGAGGAACGAAGTTATCCACCAACATAATCTCTGGGTATTTATAGAATAGCGATCCAGTGCAGACCTGGGCCTTGACAGGATAAGTTTACTGGCACCAGTGGAGTCTGTCCGCGATCCACGCATTATTTAAGTGTCAGCGGGAATTGAGGAGTATGGCTATTATGCAGGAGTCGAGATCCACAATGGCCGTGCATGCATGAGTCGATCTCAGGCACGGGAGCCCGATCTTCCCTCGAATGCGGATAAATCGGGACGTTTCTCGAATGGGCGCCATCCATGAGCAAAAACGCAGCAGAAACATAATTTGACAAGTGGGAATCCTGATCTTTGGACACAGACTTGCAAAATAGCAACTGGTCATGGGTTGTACGAGAGTGTGTGTGGGAGCAATGTCATTCCAAGATCCGTGAGTCGGGGTCAAGACATAGGTAGTCCTCAGCCTTTGATGAAACGTGCTGCAGTCCACCATCGGATAAAAGCTTCGACACACTAATTAGTGCAACGTGTACTGGATTAGCGACCAAGGGCTTACCCTAGAACCCGTGATAAATGTAGATCAGCTCGAAGACCATGCACAAGACGCAAAAAGCAAGAGAAGCGAGAATGTAGTAATGCTGACATCACAGAAGAAGATCGGTGACTACCACCAAACGAATCTTCTTATTCCTGGTGCGATGACATGTGCACGCGTTGTCAGGTGCACCTTCTGTCCTCGAGCACCTCCGTGAGTGCAGCCTGCCGGCGAATTGTCCAGAAAAGTCGCCGAACACGTAACGCCGTCCTTAGTTTTCCTTGGCCTAAAGGTTATTTTGTCAGCCGACAAGGGGATTCAATAGTACGCATGGGATTAAGCTCGGCCGCAAACAATCTCCAGTGACCAGTCCATGTCCAGAGAGGCAAGGGCCTGCGGAACGCCGGTTCAGGATGTACGCGTAAGCAGGCCGGGCGGAGGCAAAGCTGGCGCAAGACGGGAACCCGGGCTCGGGGAGTTGATGGACCAAGGGGGCTGAGATCAATAACGGCGGTAGGAAAGTGAAAGACGATCTCGGACGTTTCTTACGACCGATTTGTGTGTACATATTTGGCGCATCGCCGTGTGATTGTGTATCGGCGTCAGACTTGTGAGTGGTGTGGGTGATGCTCTGATGGGTTATGGTTGATACAACGGTAGTATTCATTCGACAAGGAACATCATGCTCCAAACGTACAAGACTTCCCGTTGCGACAGTGCATTATTCCTCGGCTTATACCTCTCGCGTGAGGCCTTTTAAGAAACAGGATCCACAACATCATTCTGGCCCCGCCGTCCCGTGTCTGTCTCTCTGCCACCCCATATCGATGTTGTCTCTGCAGCCAGAAAACTTCCGCGCTAGGCTCGTGGTGGATCTTGTCTCTGCGTTGGCAATCCCTTCTACATTGTTGTATGCTTCGCTGCGGTACTCCGGCATCCGTCTCGGATTCTGGTCGGTACTAGTTTATCCTCTCTTCATCCTCTGCTGGGCGACAACAAAAGGAGCGTACTCATCATACAAGCAACGTCAATTGGCGGATCAACTAGGCGCGCGGACTGTTCCGTGCGTCGTCGGGAAATGGCCCGGCAACGTCGACGTTTTATTAAAAATGATGTGCGCTTTCAAGACAAGTTACGTGCTTGATGTGTATCTCCAGCTTTTTGAGGAGTACCAATGCACAACTCTCAACCTCCGTATCCTTTGGGCTGATAATGTGAGTACGATAACCATTACGCGGGGGACGATGCTATCGCCGTCCTATGTACACTAGCTCGGCTGAGGTCTGGCCGCACTGGTTCTCGACAGCGCTCGGCAGTGCTGTTGCTGCTTCTCTCATGTCATGCTTGCCTTATCGCCACATCGTGGAACCCTGTGACTGATGCTATCCCTCCCCGGGCTCCGTAGATCATTTCCATGGATCAAGAGCATATCAAATTCGTACTCTCGACCGGGTTCAAGAATTTCTGGAGAGGCCGTGCACAGAAAGAACGAATGTAAGTGTTTCTGATATCTTAAAGACGTGATACAATGACTGATGGATGGTGTCTCTATGAATAGGGAGACACTTCTCGGTGAAGGAATCTTTAATCGCGACGATGATGTGAGCACCAGCACCACAACTTCTTTCCACGTACAGCCCCCACTAACACATCTTCCTCGGAACACAGATCTGGAAAATGGTTAGCCCACAATCTCAGCCGCCCATAAAAAATCACGATTAAATCTCATCACTTACAGCACCGCAACACCGCACGCCCCTTCTTCGCCCGCGACCGCCTTGCCGATTTCGAAATCTTCGAAACATACACCTCCAAAACCCTTTCCCACCTCTCCCAATGTTCTTCCAAACCCACCCCAGAACCCTGTGAAGCCCAGGATCTCTTCTCGCGTTTTGCCCTTGACGCCGCATCCGAATTCCTCTTCGGGCAGAACCTCGACACACTCGCAGCGTCCCTTCCTCAACCACATAATACGCGTATGGGAGCTAAAGGGTCGGCAACGGAAGATTCTTGGGGAGCATTTGCGACTGCATTTGATGAGGCGCAGATGAATATCACTAAGCGCGCGAGGATTGGATACCTGTGGCCGCTTTTGGAGGGGTTCCGCGATCGGAATCGGCCACATGCACAGGTGATTGAGGAGTGGTTGGACCCGATTGTGAGGAGGGCGGTGGAGGAGAAGAGGAGATTGGGTACGGGGGAGAGTCCGCTTGAGGATAAGACTTTCCTGCAGCACTTGGCCGATTCGACAGAAAGTGAGTTTGAACTTTGCTTTTTTTGTTGTTGGAAGGCTGACTGTATTTGGTTTAGACCCGGTGCTTATTCGTGATCAGTTGTTGAATATGTTACTTGCCTCGAGAGATACGGTACGAGTATTTCATTCATCTCCTTCGGTGACGGAACGGAACCGCTCATTCTTATTATTGTTATCGCCAATTCAAACAGACTGCATGTGTATTAACGTACATCACGTACTTCATGTCCATCCACCCCGAGATCGCCCAAAAAATGCGTGCTGAAGTCCTGCAACATTGCGGACCACACGCAATGCCGACCTTTGCCCAGATCCATGAACTGCGATACAGTACGTCCCCCTCTCCCTCCCTCCTTGCGCGCTCATCCCTGTAATTCATCAAACATTCTATAGTTCGCGCAGTAATAAACGAATCTCTCCGTCTCTTTCCCCCCGTCCCCTTAAACGTCCGAGAATCCCGTCCCGACTCCGACGCAGGCCCCTGCCTCTTGCCACCTGCCGACCGCTCCTACCCCTGCTCGCAAAAACAAACCCAAGCACGGACACAGCCCCTCTACGTCCCATCCAAAACGGTAGTGACGTATTTCCCGCTACTGACACAGCGGAACCCGGCGCTATGGGGTGCGGATGCGGATGAGTTTAGACCGGAGAGGTGGTTAGATGCAGAGTTGCAAACGAGGGTTAATGCGAATCCTGGGATGTATATGCCGTTTAGTTGTGGACCGCGTGTTGTGAGTGTTTTTTCTTCTTCTTTTTTGATATATTTAGTTGACGATGAGGGGTGTTCTTTTTGTAGTGTATTGGGAAGAATTATGCCTATAATGAGATGACGTATTTCCTTGTGAGGTTACTTCAGCAGTTTGATAGATTTGAGTTGGCGTTGGAGTGTCAGCCTGAGGGGTCGCTGCCCCCTCAGGAGTGGAAGGAAGAGGGGAGGAGGGGACGACAGAGGGATGAGAAGATCTGGCCTGCTGCTGCGTTGACGTTGTTCATTAAGGTGAGCTTGGGTGTGGTTCAATGAGTGATTGTTTGTGCTAATGGTTTTGGTAGGGTGGATTATGGGTCAAGTTTCATAAAGCTACTTCGGCATAAGCTGGAGTGGTTACATGATAATATTCAAGAACACTCTGTACTTTTTTCTCCTTTTTTTCTCTTTATTGTTATGATAGACATATCCTCATGGATGATAAATTATATAGACGGCACACATGCATGGACACTTCATTCACACACGTTACTAGCCTACATGGGAGTATTCCATTTGTTATACCACGCTGTATGTACTTTGTTGTTGTAGCATTGTACTGTACAATACATACCCTGAATGAACCTCGTACTTTGTTTTCTTCCGATACCTGGGTACTAAATGACGTTTCATTAATCATCTACCCGAGTAAATGTTCACTCGTGAACACACGGACTACGTATGATGACGACGGGGTTTCTGACACACAATGACAATGTGTACTCCTGTCTTCCTGTTACAGTGGGAAGTGGAAGCCGCCGGAGGAATCTGTATGGCGGTACGTTAATGCGTAATGACCTGTCCCATCAATCGAGGGTTTCGCCATCCCCGTTCCCGTTGCCATTCTCGTGGGATGCATCAGTCGCGTGATAGAATTCGGGATTCATCATCTGATGGATGGCGGGGTGATAATGGGCGCGAGAGAGTAGTGAGATGCAATGATTGATTGTCAATTGATGTGATGTGGGATACATCAATTATCAGCCCCTGGACGGGCTGATATGAGCAAGTCCGTACTGTGCGGGGGTAAGACGAGTTCGAGTTATAATTAAGCTACGTGTAAGGTGGTATACTATGGGATGGTATCTGGAAAGCATGTATGTCCGGCATTGGGCGTTGGAACAAAAGGGAATAAGTGATGCGGATATGGCGGGGTAGTTGGGTATATTATATGGGCGAGCTATTGAGCGGCACGGGGAGAAGACATCGGTATAGGTGTCTGTCCAAGGTCCATTCAACGCCCGCAGCAATCAGAACAAGTAATGGTGTTACTAGAAATACCGGACAATGGGGGCAGGTCAGCGCCGAAAAGTTTTGGGGATGTGAGGTGAAGACAAACTTTTGAGAATTCTCGAAACAACAGTTCCGGCAGACGACACTCCCACAACCAGCCAGCAGCTGATCATCTCCGCCACTTAGACTCCCATTCTGATTCTTATCAGCAGTGCTATAGTTAGCAAAGTTGTGGATTTCTTGAAGGTGCGATTTCGGTCTGCCGGCGAGCTGGACCCTGGGGTCGTCGCCTGCGAATTTCCGGCGCTTCCCAATTAAGGGAGTCGGAGGAGGGCCACCGGTAGCCGGGGTATGTTTTTGTGTTAGTGATCCGGTATTAGTAGTGGGGGTAAGTCCGAGAGCCACTCGGTGCGGAGAAGGTATTAGCGGATCAAGAGGCGGTATGGGTGCGGAGGTGTTGCACGTCCGGGAACAGACAACGCATGTTGGCGTTGAGCACCTAGACAATTATTGAGTATGATTATTGAGTGTAGAAAATGATGGCGCACCGGGCACAGAGGATGAGAAAGGTGAGGAAGCGGTGGCAGGAGACGCATGTAGTATTGAATGATGGGATAGATTTCAGGGAAATTTCTGTAGAATTTTGGGAGGACGAGAGCCTTTGACGCTTGGACGGATGTGTGAGGGCAGCCATTGGCGTGGAGAGAGAAATGTGAGGGCCTCGACGGTGTTATTTTAATTAGCTGCACGTGACTCTGGGTCGGGCAGGCTGCTAACCCCGGTAAGCATAATAAATTATTATTAATGTCACACCCAGCCACATCAGCCCTGGGTCGGTGACCTTCTCGCCATCAACGACCGCCAGCGACGACGACAATGCAGCACTTTGGCAAGGCAGCCCTCAGAATAACAAAGAACTACACAAAGGGCTACTCAGATACTCAGGCAAAGGTCCGCGATGCCACCTCAAACGACCCCTGGGGTCCCTCGGGCACCCAGATGAACGAAATTGCGCAGTTGACATACAATCAGTGCGTACTCACCCGCTCTCCGACCCTTGCGCCAGAATTAACATGCCAATTTGTTCCAGGAATGACTTCATCGAGATCATGGAGATGATCGACAAGCGCCTCAACGATAAGGGAAAGAACTGGCGGCACGTCTTCAAGGTCGGTGTCACTTCCAACATCCCGCCTCATCTCTGCCGTCCCTGACATCTACCATTCAGAGTCTCACAGTCCTTGATTACTGCCTCCACCAAGGCTCCGAAAATGTTGTCATCTACTTCCGTGATAACATTTACATCATCAAGACTCTCAAAGAGTTCCAGTATGTCGATGAGGACGGCAAAGACCAAGGTGCCAATGTCCGACAAAAGGCCAAGGACATCACAGGCCTGCTCTTGGACGAGGCCCGACTCCGCGAGGAACGCAGGGCTCGTGCATCCATGCGCGATCGCATGATCCGTGGTGGCGCGGGGGATCAACCTACAGATGACTTTGGTGCTGGGATCGAAGACGAGAACCGCAGTAGGCGGAATGGTGCTAGCACCGGTAGGAAGAAGGGCGGAGCAAAGGACGAGGATGATCTAAGACGTGCGATTGAGGAGAGTAAGAAGACATTAGCGTTGGAGCAACAGGCTAATGAGGAGCGCGAGTTGCAGCATGCTATTGAGCTCAGCAAAGAGGAAGAGGAGAAGAGGAAGCACGCGGTTGAGGATTCGAATGCTTCTGCTTTGTTTGATGATCAGCAGCAGCTGTGAGTGCTATTTGTCGCGTTTCTTGTTGAGATATCTGACTCGCGTCTAGGCCTTCGCCTGCGAGTCACAGTAACAACCCTTTCCCTCTGCTCGACCCGACACCCTACGCAGTCGGCCTCCAGCCCCAATACACGGCCGTCCAACAACAATACACGTCCATGCAGCCGCAATTCACGTCGTTCAATCCTTACCAACAACAGATGGAACAAGAGGCTGCTCAAGTGGGTCACGCGTCTCTCACCGTATCACGAAATAACTGACTATATAAAACCCAGGCGGAATATCTACGCCAACAGCAAGCATTCCTGCAACAGCAGCAGCAACAACAGCAACAACAAGAGGAATGGATGCGCCAACAACAGATGCTCCAAATGCAACAACAACAACAGCAGCAGCAGCAGCAACAGCAACAGAATAACCTCTTTGCACAACAACACCTCGCGCCTCAGCCTACAGGATTTGGGTACGCCTCTTCCTCCGCCTTCCCCTCCCACAAAAGCCATTAGACTAACACGCTAACCCACAGATCCAACAACCCCTTCGCGCCCTCCACATCCCCCTCCTTTGGCCCCTCCTCACCACCCCAACAGCAACAAAACCCACCCCAGCCCTCCTTCAACCTTGGTGGCACATACGACTCCCACTCCCCTGCAAACCTCTCTACACTCAGCAGCAACCCCTCACCTTCTGTCAGTCCGGGCCCCGGCGGCGGTGGCGGTGGCGGCGGTGGGATGTTGAATGTGAGGACGAAGAAGGAGTTGGGTGCAAATGAGGCGCATTTGGCTAGCTTGTTTGCGAATAGGGATGATGGGCAGGATACGTTTGGGAATATTGGTACGCTTAGGTATGGGACTACGGAGGCGGGGCGGCAGGTTGTTGCGCAGCGGACGGGAGCTGCGAGCTCGCACAATCCGTTTGCGAAGCAGCAGCAACAGCAGCAGAGTGCGGATAAGCCGTTTTTTGATATCTGAGTGCGGTGGTGGTGGTGGTGGTGGTGGTGGTGGTGGTGGTTAGAAGTGATTTTAAAGTGAACGAAGCGAACGCTTTTCTTTTTCTCCCTTTCCCTCTCTCCCTTTGACTATCTTTATATGAAGTCTTGTTTTCTCTTTTCTTCTGACGTAGCAGGTACGTAGTTTGCCATATAGTTTGTCTTTCGCCGGCTCTTAGTCTTGGCTTTCCCGATATGTTTGTTGTCGGTCTTTAATGATGCAGTGATGATGATTTCCTTGAGGGTTCGTCTTCAAAAATGCACCTTGGCTAATTTGGCTTTCTCCTATGAAAGACATAAGCCTACTATATCTTTGTTTCGTTACAGCAATTTTTTTTGGTGATAGGCTACAAGAGCAGCTACTTAATTTCGCGTCAATAGGGCTGCTTTTCCTCTGTAATTAGAACTTGACCGCGCATGCACTCAAGCAGGACTCAAGCAGGCGAGCGGCGTGGGAACGAATTCCCTTTAACGAAAGCAGTCAAGAAGATTCGGGAGCGGCAATTTTGCCTCACCACGGATGTCTAGCTACGGGAAACTACATCTCGCCACTGTCTAGGCCTATCCACACAGGTTCCCCCACATAATGACTGGTGTGTAACACAATTTCACCCGCGACATGTAACTGATAAGTTTCTGAAATCCAGTGTGCCCAGAAAGCCCGACCGTTCATACAGACCGGGTACCATTTCAGGATACGAGCTCGTATGTCTATGATGTACTCTGATACCTACTGAAGCTCTAAGCACTTCTGCCAGGGAAAATGGTCGGCTTCAGGCCTGTGTATTTCCAGAGCAGCAAGAATCCTTCGATGAAGGGCAGTTCCAGGCACTTCAGCTGCAGGAGAGGGTAAATAGCGTGAGCACATCATCATCAGCATAATGCTCCCAGGTTGATGGGGGTCCTTTCGCTCACCAAAGTCGTTAACAAAATTAGTCAAAGTGGAATTTCTCAATCTGCCGCCAGAAATCTTGACCGATATTCTCCTGTACCTGCCCTTCACCGCGGTTGTGATTTGCCAGAGTGTTAACCGTTACCTCCGGGCCCTCATATCCGAGTCAGTCAAGCTCCAATACCACATTCATCTTAATGTGTTTGGACAGCTTGATAACCCACATTGTAATCTTCCCGTTTCTGAGCGTCTAAACCAACTTCTCTCGAGGGAACGTCGTTGGAAAGAGTTCAAATTCGACTTTGACAGGATTACCAAGGTTCCTGTTGTGGCTCCATATGAAAGACTTGGTTTGTCGGGAGAAGCTCTTTCTTTATCATATGCGGATGGTGTCTCCTGGAGGGTAGGGATTCCTCGTGAAGCCGACCAGGAAATCAAATGGAAGCGTTTGGAGATCTGTGCAAGACAAACACTCGCCAAGATGCACGTGCGTGAGCACGATCTCCTCTTTCTGATCACGGTGTAAGTGATTACATTCATGGTGACATTTGATTTTGACAACAGACTTTCGGCAGGCAACCACGAATTGTGTACACAAATGCGGCCGAACCACATACTTTATATGAGGTCCACATCAACCAATGCCCTACTGGCGAGCCATGTCCCGACACCCAACAGGTTATCGTACTCGAAACGCGAGGAGAATTTGAAGAGCCATGGGTTACGATGGACCATATGGGAGACAATCTGGGGTTGGTTATACGAGATCTCACAAGAAGATATAAACCTGATGACCAGGTATATATATATGACTGGAAA
>MU151323.1:1553-41318 GCA_015584085.1 Macrolepiota fuliginosa MF-IS2
CTGAGTCAAGCTTCTTGCCCTGAACATCTCTTCTTAGGAATAGAAGCCCTCAACCCTATGTATTCTTAGCCACATCCTGTATATGTATATAAGCAGGTCAAAACCATCATGTAGAAACCATTGTTTCTACTTGGTTAGGTGGAGACTCAATAGAGCCTTTACTCAACTACTAGAAAGGATAACTAAGTGCTTAATTGCTCTGAACTCACTCACTACTAATGATAATCACTCTGAGTGCTCTAACTTGTGCAACACTTTGTGTTAACTGAGAAGGAGTCCCCTTTGATATGATCTGTGGATATGTATCACTCCAGCTTAGGACCAGGCCGGAGTCACTATAACACCCCCTACAGAGTATGGAAAAGGTTACATAGAACAGGGACAAAATATAAGAATGATGAACAGAAGTAACCTATATTAGAATAGCAAACACATTTTGAGTCCAAACTCCCTATCCTCATTATAACAATATTTTATTATATCATCTAACTATGCTTATACTTGCTCCCTTTGTATCCAAAAGCCCTTCATTCCTTTCTTTCCATACCACCATTCAATTTTACTTTCTTGACCCTTGGACCTTCAGTGCATACAGTATATCTTAGCACAATATATGACTTTCCTTAGTACTCACATTACCAACAAGTAACTGAGGTAAGCTTAATCTGTTTCCAACCTTTCTAATACCCATGCACTATCTCAAAACTTTCATACTACATATGCAATTATGGAAACATTATTTAAATATTATTGTAAATATTTACATATTATTTACATACTGAGAAAATTTACAATAATGTTTGAATATTGTTTACATATTACATATGTAATATAGAAATTTTGAGGTAGTAATGCTTGTTGTAAAAGCAACTGATACACCATAGCAGTGCAGCATGTGCAGTCATCCATAATAAACTTGATACTCACTTGTATAAGAACATGGGGGTGATCTTAAAGAGAGTTGATGATGTTGAGAACTGGATAGGAGCTTAGAGAGCTGTATGGGGCAAAGTAGTTCAACCAGTGAATTGACCAGGAACAAGTGTACAATTGGGTGTTCTATAGTTCTAGAAGGAGAGTGAAGGAATGAGTAATCTACTATTCCAGAATGTTCCACAATACAGTGTCACATGAAGCACTGGGTCACATGATATAATCACATGATTTTACAACAATGCTCACTTGTAGTAGTTATACTTGTTCTCTTACAACACAAGCAACAGGTGAAGTCCAATCAGAGAAATATTGCAACAGGAGAATAATAGGAGAAAGTATAGAAAAAGGAACTTGACAGAAAATGAGAAGAGGAACAAAGTTGGGTGAACCAGAGAAGCAAGGATAAGTTGTTGAAGGAAAATGAGCCAGGTCCAAATCAGGTGGTCACAGCACAGCTGTGACATGCAACAGCTGCCTAGCACAAGGTCTATGGCAAGATAATCCTTTCTAACCATTCACAGTATATATGGATGCCAAAAGTGTGCCTGTTCTCCACTATTTTTATTTACCAAAATCATTCTGGTCCATTTAAAATCATGGCAGAAATTTAATTTTAAAAAGAGCTGAGGATCACATATTAATGTTATTTTCTGCACATTCAAAAATCACATCCATGGGCACCAAGAAACTACAATGAATTCTGCAGGTCCTAATCAAAGCTTTGCCACAAGCCTGGTTTTGGTCCACTCACACTGGGTTTCCTTAACCACATAACATCCTTGGGTCCATTGCAAAATCACAACCCAGTCTTTAAAGATACCAGAACCAGTGACCTGATTGTCACAGCAAGGGCCATCATTCTCATGGCAAGCTGGGAATGGGTGTCTGTGTGCTGTGTCTTTTGTCCTTTTACCTATGCCATTCCTTGAAACCTTCAAAGGTCACATAGCCCACTTCTTGGGGTGCAAACAGCAAGGTGAAGAATATGTCCCAAATCCAGATCCTGGTCAACCAGCTGCAGCAGCCAACCTAGTTCAGCAGCTGCCTGCACTGGCACCACCAACCCATGTTTACAGCATTAATGCCATGCACAATGATCAAACTACAAATTCTGGTAGAACAGTTTCAGCTGCAGGTCAGTGCCTTCCACCAAAACATATGCTACATGATGACCCCTACTGACCCACCAATTTCAGATATCCTCTCAAATGCTCATAATTTCACAATCAATCAATTGAATGCCATCTCCCAAAATATCTATTCTGGTATGACCATGCTCCAGCACCTCATGGAGAAGGGGATGCTCATGGCCATCCATGATTCTTCTGATTGGAACTACCCACCCCAATGCCATCCTAGTACTCACAAGCACTTAAAGGAACATGTCACTAAGTGGGGGATGGGTGATGGCAATGACTGGAGGATGCTTTGGCTGTCAGGTTTTGCTGCTGTTGGAAAATCAGCTGTTGCACAGATAATTACCAAAGAATTCCAAGAAGCAGGACAATTGGGTGCCAGTTTCTTCTTTTCCCAGCCAAACCATTTGAATGACCCTGACACTATCATCCCCACTCTCATCTACCAACTCACCATGAAGGTCCCCAAGTACAAGAATATTATCAACTGCTGCCTCACTAATGATTTCTGGATCCTCAGGAAGAATTGCTGTACTCAATTCCACAAACTCATTATTGAACCATTCTACATCCTCATGACTCAATACCTGCACACCACCCCACAATCACTGCTGATTATTATTGATGGGTTGGATGAATGTATGGATAAGCAGGCCCAGTGCAAATTCATTGACATGATCAGCACACACATTTGACAAGTGGATAAATTCCTACTCTGATGGATTGTTATGAAAAACACCTGTTGATTGGGCCTCATGTAAATGGACTGTTGTTTCATCTGATCAGTTTCATAGCCTCATGATTACTTGACCTGATATGCATGTATGCTATGCACTTGATCTTTGTTCTGGTAGACCAAGAAGGGACTCATATAAATAGCTAGTTAGATACTGGTTCAAACCTTAGTTTACTATTGTTGTTCCCCTCCATTTATAAACATGAGCTAGACTCTCTATATCTGGACATGTGTGCTTAAGTCTATATTGAGAACAGTTGTTGCTAAGCCTGTATAGGTGCTTTGACTTGCTACTTGTATAGCTACTGAAAGCCAACAACCCTTCAGTCATAACATGGATGATCTGTAGTCATCCTGGGTGGCATCTGGAATCCATGATCTCAGACCCAGACTACCATGTTGTATGCAAATGGGAAGAGCTCCAGCTTGATGATGGAGAGGCTCAAGAGGATGTTCAATGCCTGCTTGAGGTTGAATTTGACAAGATTCAGAAGAGGTACAGGGCTTGGCTTCCTGATGGCTGGCTACCTGAGGAGTGCTTTTATTGGATTGTTGGCATGGCAGATGGTCATCTTGGGTTCACATCCTTTGTGCTTAGATTCATAGGTGACAAGGAGTACAGTGATCCAGATAGCCAGCTCAAGGTTTGCATGAAATTTCTGCTCAGTGGTGTGCTTAGTGGGATCAATCCATTACACACCCTTGATCTCCTGTACTGCCAGATACTGTTAGACATCCCTGCCAATGATCTCCCTGCAACTATGTGCATCCTTGGGTACTTAATTTACACACTCCTGTTAGTCTCTGTCAATGAGATAGTGGAGTTCCTTGACATTGACCCAGGCAAATTCCACTGCTTGTTTGAGTGGTTGCACTCAGTCCTCCATGTACCCCTGACAGATGCAGTTGACACTCACATTTCCTTTTACCATTCTTCTTTCTCCAAATTTCTCAGGGATCCCATTCATTCAAGCAGGTTCTGGGTAGATGAGGAGGTTGTGACACATGATATACCTTTTCAATTCCTTCACTTGTTGGAGGACCATGGCAAGGTGTTCACCTAAACCTGGATCACCTGTGTAACTGATTCCTCTGCATTTTGTAGCCTGGTCACCATACACACACAAACTGAGCAGCAGGCTTTTCTGTATTGGGTGGATTGCATTTCCCTCAGTGCCTGATGAATCAATTCCTAGCATAATCAGTCAACTCAAGCACATTGACTTTAGTCACTTAACAAGTTGTCACCTGAACTACATTGGATTTTTTCTCCACTGGTTGCACTGCCTGGTGAGCTATGCAAGTCATCATTGCCTGGGCTCTGCACTAATCTATGGGTCCATGCCAGGATGCAGGGAAGCAGCCACAATAAGTCCCTCATGGCAGTCATAGGGCAAACCAGGGATCCTCTACATCAAGTATCTCACTTGTCTCTGACACCTCATGATGATATCACTTCATTTATCCCCAAAGCCCAGATGCCTGAACTCCCATTTACAGTGAACCTTTGACTTGGAAAGGTCTCTCAGATATACATTGCACTTGAAGTTGGTGATGTTTGTGGTATGCAGTTGGCATATTTTTTTCTGCCCCCATCACCTAATAGATTCATAGTCAAGCTCTCCTTCCTGTGTGTTGCCTCTGCAAGATTTATTTTCTTCTCATGATCATAAGATATTATATTGATTCAGCTTCTCAATCACCCTCTCCTGAGCCCCCGAACTTTAATGATTGAGCTATGGTTGTCCAGCCACATGCACTCCTACCAGTACTTGTCATGTGCAACTTGATGAGAGAAAGTAAATTTTGTCCTCTTGAAAACTCCTCTTTTCTGTTCTACTGGCAGTTCCCCATTCTCCCTGACTGGGGGTGTTATGAAACAGCCTCACCCATCACACATGTTTCCCTTGACTTGTCTCTGACTCGTTTCACATAGCTGTGCTACTTCTTGTTCTGTTTCGACTCCTTTCTCATACTCGTCTCAACTACACATTGAAGCCTCACAGACAATTAGCCAATAGGTACTTAAAACAGATATTGTAACTATGAAATCTCTAGTTTACTATTGTTGTTCCCCACTCCCTGAATACAGCTCAATCTCGACTACTGCTTTGTCTCACTTTCGCCCTCTTCTCTATTAGCTCGTATTCCCGAAGTCACGTGCATCCTAGTCTCACTGAGAACCACTTGGCCTAAGTCTGTATAGACAACCTCGTGCGCTACTCGTGCAGCCACTGCGGATCAACGATCTCTGATTGCGATCGTAACAGGGGGAGTCAGTTGGTTTAGGAGGCTGTTCTCGGGAGTGTTATTGGGAGGGACCACTTTCCCCAGATTTGAGGATCTCGGAGCGGTGGATTCCCTTCCTCTCACCTTTCTTTCCAGAGCCTGAGACAGCAGCAAGAGTGGGCATTTCATTATGGGAGATAAATTTTTTTGGAGACAATGGATTCGGCCGACGGAGGCTTCAAAGAGGACGGATAATTTGTATGAAATGTTACATGGGCGAGAAGTACTCCAGGCAAGCAGTGGAGGGGATTGGTTCTATAGTTCAGAGTTTAGAACCAGGTAAGAAGTGGTTGGAGGAATCACATTGGCGACTGGTATCCCCCTGAGTCAGGTTCCAATAAAGGTAGTGAATCGTGCACCTTTCTTTTCAACCCGAGTACTTCCAAGGTCGCAGAGGACATCCTCGGTGTTTTTTCTCGTATCACCAAAGCATGTCAAGAGCTCGCGGACCATTATGGAAAGCTTATCGACCATCTCAACAATATGTTCGGGTCTTTGGAATCTTTGCATCCCTCCAGAGAAGAAGTTAAAGTTATGACGAAACTTTGGGACGAGCATAGTCAACACACCACACGCCTAAAATTGGACATCTCAGGCTTTGAAATGTATATGAACACTCCAAAACCATACTCGTTGCCCAACCTGCCACCCTTTCAGTCAACATCTGCTCCCCCCTCCACAGCAACATCGTAAGGTGGCCCCACAACCCCAGCTCCCCTGCACTGCCCATTCCGGCCAATGCAACATTGGGCACCAGCATAACCCTGGGGGTAGTTTCACGCCCAACAGACGTGTCCGTACCTGTGGTCGGCACATCGTTATCAGCACCCCTAGCTCCTGTAACATCTATTGGGTCAGGAGATGGAGAACCGTCACCCCCCTAGCTGTGGCAAGACCTGTGAGGTTCGCTTTCCTCCGGCGTTTGTTTTCTTGTATCAACTTGAAATACTTCTCTCAATAACATCAAGGGTTACCTTTCTGTTGTTCGTTTGTATCAGAATTTATGACATGATTAACATGATTAACTTTGGATCTTGAAATGCCAATGCGGCCATAGCGGGTACCTAAGTTAAACCCCCTGAACCCCTCAGCACATGCGCCCGGGTGTCGCGTACTGGCATTCCTCGGGGGTGTTATCAGACCCCGAGCTCCACCTAGGAGGGGGCTCCCCACAACACAAGTGTCTCGAGAATACTCGTTAGACATTGGTTAAAGCCCCCAGGCAACGGCGGGAATTGGGGTTCTGGGAGAGTGCGGGTGGTAGAAGCCGATCGACAAGTCCTGGCAGAAGATAGCGAAAAGGCTAAAGTCGAGAAGGAGAGAGAGCACGATGTCGAAATGGAGACGAGAAAGAGGCGGCGGGACCCGATCCTGCATTTGATAGAAAGAATGGGAAGTCGATTAACTAGAAAACTATCCACTACAATGGAGCCGTATCTTATAATTCCTAACGAGGCTCGGGTGCTGTATTTTACGAGTACAAGAGTAATGAGGGCTGCTCTAGAAGAAAATGGGCCCAGTCCTTTTTCTAACTGGGCAACAATCCCTGGGGTGAAGTCTCTGGGGGAAACGTAGTGGAAGAGTTGTGCTGTCGCAAGAAGTGGCGAACAGCCGCTCATTGTTCAGGTGAGTCACGGCGAGAGCGGGACGACCTCGTATGAATATGTCCGTTTTCTGTTTCCTGGGGACGCTAGTGGAGGCGCTGATCGGCGTCTTCTTTTCCAAGGTAGCCGGGCGGCGATCTCTACAACTTGGCCGTAACCTCGTATTCTTCTGCAGGGGAGTGCTGAGGTTCCAGGGCCCACAAGCTTATGGCATCCTTCGACGGTGCGAGAAAAGTCACCAGGACGTCCATTGCATATTGGTTCTAGTCAAAGTTTAGGTTCATATTTCTAAAGGGGGGGAGCCGGTAGGACTTTGTCGAAAGAGAGAGGGAAAAAAAAAGGGGGGGGCTGGTGCATGTTGTTGGGTGAGCATAGTTAGAGCTCGAAGATACAGGGGAGGCGCGTCAGAACGGGCACTTGTCTGGGGATTGGAGTAGGAATTACGCGTCCTTCGTGAGCTGGGCGAGTTTCATGATGAGATACCAGGAAGCCAAAGGCGGTGTAGCCACTGTCAATAGTAGCCTTTCGCTTGATAACAATCCTTTAGTCGTTGGTGGGCGGGGTGTCTTCGAGCCAGCATAGGCCGCAACCTGTTCGTGGTCACGTTTGTTCGTCATTCTATAAATGCCCGTCCGAAGAACTGCTGTGGGTTTGAATATCGAAGCACCTCCAATACAAAGTATGACGTATTGGTACGTATCAGCAGTCATCCAAGTAAAAATGCCCTCTTGCTTTCCATCAATAACGACCACTGGATCTTTCATTGATAAGTGCTACTCCCGCTGCTTCGTCTGGTTGTTTGATTGTCCTCATGCAGAACGAGAACTGATGATTGGTCGGATCATCGAAGATCTCGTGATCATACTCCGGTGATGCAGTACAATTTCCGGATATGTTGTAGGGCCGTTGTGCAAGCCATGGGTGAGATGATAGATCTGGTGGGAGGTGAATGCATGGGCGGGGTTATTGTGTTGCACAACAATTGACTTTGTAGGTAACCTCGGCCGAAAGGGGTAACGCCTTGTTCTCGCAATATACGGCACTTGATCTAGATCCTCGTGTCCCAAGTGGTTTACAACCAACATGGCAGTCTTCTCGCGTTACGTTGCGAGCTTGTCTACCTACTCTCACTACCAATACCACCTTACGACGTCCACCACTCCAAATGAGCTCCGGAAAGTCGGTTTGGAGTTGGTGCAAGAGGTGCCTTCGTCGTCTTCGCTCTCGTCGCCAGTCCCATGAGCAATCACGCGCAGGCGCTCGCCCTGGGGACCTAAGGCACACATCCCCCAGTTTCCGTCCGAATACCGCCAGCGTCTTGACGACGAATCCGACAATACCCTCCGGTCAACCAGCCACCCCAATCGCGGAGAATATTGACCCTTGTCGTGAGGCTACAGGTGGGTATGCAGTTTTGAATTCACTTTTGACTCGGAATAACTCTGGCCCACAGGAAAAGTGGCCGGGGCCACGATTGCGCCCTCCCCGGTGGAGGTATTAGACGCAAGAGAGGAGGATCGTCAGGCGGAACCAGAGGTCTCCACCCTGGTCACTTCTCGGGCAGAGCCTTCTTGTGACTCATCAAGACAAGGTATACTAAATAACTTCTCTAGGATGCTGAGGATTAACGCTCTTATAGGTCATATCTCGTCTGCTGGAAATGGAGGCGTCTTTACAGGCGCTCACCACTTTTCGATCGGTCAGATGAACGCAACAGAAACACAGAACGTAGGAGAACAGAGTGTAGGGATGCAGAATATAACAACACAGAACGTCTACAATTATGTGGGCCCGAACTGTGAGTCGAATCCATCTGTTCGTTATGAGACACTGACCTGAGAACGTATAAGCCCTCGAAAAGATGCTGCCGTATATCATTCCTGGGGCCGAATACAATTCGGCTGCTCGTGATCCCCCTCCGAGATGCCACCCCGACACTCGTACAAAAATTCGTGCAGACCTTCAGGATCGATTCGACGATGGAACGAGAATGGTTTGGATGCATGGACCAGCCGGGGTCGGGAAGAGTGCGATTATGCAAACTATCGCCGAGGCGGTGTCGCCCCAGACAACCTGTACAACGCTATTTTTCTCGCGCTACAGCGATCCTCCACGCAATGAGTCGAGGAAGGTCTTTGCCACTCTCGCATACAGAGTGGCCGCCGATAATCTGGATTATCGGAACTATATCGAGGAGCGAATGTCCCAGGATCCTGCTTTCCTGGAACGATCCCTCGACGAGCAATTCCGCCGTCTCTTCCTCGCCCCATTCATCAACCATCGTGTCCAAGCAGGTTCTCACAAATGGGTAGTGCTGCTCGATGGCTTGGATGAATGCCAGAACAGGACGAATGAACAATGCAGGATAGTCAACCTGATTCGCGACTCTATCCTGCACCATGCTGAGGCTACGCCTTTCTTTTGGATCATTGCAAGTCGACCGGAAGATCACTTGATGACTGCCTTGCTTGAAATCAAGGAGGACTTTCAGGATCGTCCTGGGGAATTCTGGGAGTTCGGAATACCTGTCGACTCCGACGAGGCGACACGGGATGTCGAAAGATATCTTCACACAGAGTTCATAGACATCAGGAAGAAACATTCCAAATCATTCCCTAATCCGACATCGATCTGGCCATCGGATGGTGACTTCCTGAAGGTTGCCAGGGCATCGTCGGGTCTGTTTGTGTTTGCATCAACATTGACAAAATATGTCTCTGAGGGCAGCCCGGCTTCCCGTCTCAAGTTGATCGTGGCCTTGATCGACCGTTCCACACACCATCCTACAAGAGTACCCCAAAAGCCGTTCAACCTGCTCGACGCACTGTACTCTCAAATTATGTCGGACATCCCAAAGGACCAGCTCTCGATCACAAAATCACTACTTGGTTTCTTCCGTCTCACGGACGCAGTGCCAACTCTACGGGTTGGCTCAGTTAACAAAGTAGGGCTTATTGGGGCTTGCAACATCTTGGGGCTGTGGCAAGACGAGGCGTATGAATCCTTGCGTAGGCTTCACTCTGTCGTTATTTGCCCTTCTCCTGAAATGGCCCAGACTGAACGCCTACGGTTCTTTCACGCATCATTTCCCGAGTTCCTCTTAGATCGCTCCCGCTCCGAGATTTACCATGTGGACCTGGATCAAGAGCTCACGAACGTCTGGCGGTCTTATATCAGAATCCTCAGGGAGTCCTCCCAATCCAGCTGGATGGCCCCTAAACTAAGTGAGTTTGTGCCCCGTTCTCCGTTGTCCATGTTAATAATCATTTGGCAGATCCCGATAGTGTGAATGTGCCATGGATACCTGAGGATGATGACTCTTGTCTTGCTGAACTGCAGAAAGACCTCCTTTCAAAAGCCCAACAAGGCTGGGTTTCTATTCTGATTAAGTACGGGCATTCGTGGTGTGCGTCTTGTCCACGGCGGGGAAATGATAGACGTCTCGCGGTTGATGTTCCCGAGCTGCTTGATGTCTTCCGGAGCATTCATCTGATGCTCTTCAGGAGTTTGGAATTTCCGGTGGAAAAATTCATGGAGTGGCTCAATGATCATGTACGTCCCGCGACTCTTCTATTGCACAGGATGTCATGCTTAATTGATTTACCCAGGCTCCCAATGATGTCCGGGAGAAAATGATTTTACAGAAGTTCCCTGTGAGTCAACTAGACTCTGAACGCCTCTGCAAATCTCTCTATATCAGACCTTGGTGGCAGTGGAGTCATTCCACAGGCAGTCATATTATAACGCTTACTCAGGAGGTGAGCGTGCATGCTACTCACTAGTCACGGACGATTACAATCACTTTATTCAATCCATTAGGAACGCGATGCACCCCGATGGTCCGATTGGTCTCAGGCGAAGGAAAAAGTTTGGACAAGCTCAGGATCACTTAAACATTTAGCACGGGTGGTCGATGGTGGAGACACGGAAATCGTGGCCCCACGGTGCACTGTCACTGTTGTAGGAATGGAACCGTCCAGACTCTATGCGGTGGTTGGACCTCTTCCCGAGTTCGGTCATCTTGTGTCCAATTTCTATTATTATGTACTCCCTTACTATCCGATTAATTCCGGATCGTAGTACATAACATAGAGGCACTGATTGGTTGGTTATCTCAATGGCCAAAGAGTCCTTATATCCAATCGAGTGTGCTCAGAATCTACATTATCTGCTGTTGAACGTCCAGTCGCAAGACCCATGATGATGCGAATTTACCAGTGTTACTACATTTGTGCAAACGCCTTCGACGCCCCTGTAAGCTCGCGGAGACTTGACTGTCGGTCCTGGGCTTGCTGATCCATAGCTATCAACTATATCCGTGTCCTCGATCGCTTGGGTAGATGATGTTAGAAATCTGAAATAATGCTTGACTATCAATGAGATACAATAAATGAACGACAGCCTATGGAATGGTGGGTATCACTGTCATAGAAATCATAGAAGGCTTGACACCTAATCAATCCATTCAGGTTCAACACGTAAACCCGCCTTAGGCTTGTATTTCTTTCCTTTCTTCTTCTCGTCCTCATATATGGCCTCCATACGCATCTTTACACTCCTGTGGACCTTCACTCCATTCTTAATCTGTTTCGGTATGAAGCGTGGCCGAGCGAGATTTGATCTATTGGTTGCGAACCACTAAGTACGCCTTTCCGCGAGCTAGAAGTACAAACACCCACCCGAAGTATGCCACCCACTGGTTATCGCCTCGTTGGTACCGCAATTGTAACGGCAGAATCTCTAGAATCCACCACCCCTTCTTCAATTCCAGCTGATCGTATGCGGGGGAGAGGGCATCGTGCAGCTCCTCCGCTTCTTCGGAACCCAAAAAGGGGGCAGGTGCAACCGCATGTCGAGCATGAACCTCCGCCGGTCGCTTCTTAGTGAGTGTTGCGTGGAGGCGAATTGGAATTGGATCCGCAGGTGGCTTCTGAATCTTGTGCTCAGAAGTGATAGGAAGAGGCGGTGGGCGAGGTGTGACGAAAGGATAGAGTGTTGTCGGGTCGAGGCCAATCTCCCAAAGGCTCTCGGCTTCGAACATGATTCCTGTATTAGTCTTGAAACACTCCCGGATCATCCAGCGAAGAGGGATACGCGCGAGAGAATAGCGGGTCTTGTTGCTCACAGCACCTCCGCCAACATCACAATGACACCCCTAACGAACGCATCGTTAGCGTACAAATTTACAGGACGATTCTGAAGTGGACGTGCCGCGAACCAGACTTCTTCGATATCGGTACGAGCCTCCTTCTGGCAGGAATACATCATTTCCATCGTATCGAGCTTCTTGTCCTGTTCCGACTCCTTTGCCCACGTAGTTGACCTTTTCGGATGCGGTTTAACAGTATCACTACCCTTTTCACTGCCATTGGATTTCATGAATGACGAATATGAGAATTTGGGAAAAGTTGAACTTGATAGTGTAGAGGGCTCCTTCTCATCAAGCGGCGATTCAGGAGGTTGGGCCGGCTGTGGAGCAGAACTCGTCCCAAGGCGGGATTCATGGATCGTCGGTCGGTTCCAAAGGTTGGTTTTGAACTTGGCCCGACGCTCGTCGAGTGCAATGGCGTGTCGGAACGTACGAACAATAGTGTTCGATGTAGTGAATGGAAGTCTCCTCGGAATGATACCAACCGAATCGACAGTATCCCTGTTGTGGAGAAAATAAGGAATGGGGATTCAAAGATACTGATCTTCATACCAAACCCCAAGAAAATCAATAATAACGTCAGCACAGAACGCCTTCTTGAACCCATTCGATTGCTCCCATCCAATATGGTCGATGCGCGTATACATCTTGTAGGCGAAGGGAACTTGCTGGAAATTATCTGCTGGCAAAAGCCCAACCTTGTGCAGCATACCGGCGAGACTACGAGCAGTATAGGCTCCACGGGAGAAGCCAAATATACAGATCTTGTCTCCTTCGATGTCTGCGGGGAAGAATATAAGTCAACAAGACTACGCAAGCGAATATAACACTCACAGTTCTGCATGAGGAACTCATAACCACTCATAACGTGCGCATCCAGATTCCAGGCGACCATTTCATCAAGTGTCTATAAAAAGACGTCGATCTTGTCCGTGATAAGGAAAGAAGGCAGTTTACCTTCTGTATACGAGACATAAATGGCGTTGCCGCCTTAGTCGAAGTGTATGTTCCAATACCAGCCTTTCCAGAGCAATCAGACAAGGTATAAACATACAAGTTTAGAAATAGTACCTGATAGTACACCATTTGCTTGGTCCGGTCATTCTTCTTGAGGAGTGAAACGAGCTGTACAATATTTGAGTTATCGGCATCGAACTGGTCACCAGTCCCATCAAAGCATAGGACAAGCGTTCGGCGTTCATGCTCTGGAGGAATGATAGACGGAAACGAACGGGGATCAACAGTCTTCTCGCGTGCGGGGTGTGGTACATGTGGATTAGGACTCGTCGTTTGAATCCCGCACCCAGTGAAGGGGGAGATTGAAGCCGGTGAAGGTGGCCTGTCTTCCGGTCGTCGCTCGGCAACAGTATCCGTGATCGAGACCACTGTTGGCTCTAGGACATGGTTGTTCATCATCTGGATAGTCTGCACGTCTTGTTGAGCTCGACCGTCGAGAAACGTGGGGAACGAAAGGTAAACCGCAAACAAAAGAAGCCCCAAGATCGAACCATAGCCGAGCCGACCACGAGGGTTCGCGTAATCGACTAGGGTATTAGAGACGCCCCTACGTCACTAGCTCGGCTTTAGCAGTCCCAACGTCCCGCCAACCGAAATCGTACTCTTTGGACTGTTCACAAGGTCATATCTCTGCAGTCCTCAGAAAACCCCTATGCTCTCTCCCTGGAACGGTAGCAAAGACGATAAAATCGTTCAAGTCGATCTTGGGAAGATCCTTCTAAAGCCAAAGCGCTCATTGGAGCGATTTGGCAGCGTGCATGTTGAATGACAGGTCAGGGTAGGTAGGAGACCTGATTGATTGATCGGACCCCCAAATTTTCCACTTAGGCGAAATCAAACAAAATCATAAATCAATGGCGGCCGGCTACCAAACAAATATTACATACATCAGATAATAAAGCTAAGCGTTGTCACCCTGAAGGTGAAGTCGTCAAAACATAGATCCATAGTCACGAACAACACACCACAGACGAAACTTCAATCCACCCAAATCACTTTGTCAAGTTTCAAGTTCGCGTTCGGGAAGTATTTTTTCCCGTTCTCGTAACTCGCGTCCAACCTCATCTTGACAGACCTATGAACCTTCACGCCATGCTTCGTCTGCCTTGGAATATGTCTACCTCGACCCAAATTCCAGCCCAACCACCATGTCCACGAATTATCCTCGGTTTGGTAGCGATGTCTCAAAGGAAGGAACTCGAGGAGCCACCACGGCCAAGAGAGTGTCAGCTGGTCATAGACCGGTGATAACGCGTCTCGTAGTTCGATCTCCTGTTCAGAGAGGTCTACTTCAGAAATAGCCGCTTCTCTGATCAGAGCCTCTTCTTGTTCCTCTGTTAACCGTTTACGAGGTGGAATATGTCGCAGGAAAGCAGTCGACGGGACTTCGAGTGGGGGAGGACGCCGCAGGATCGGATGGTAGGTGGTAGGGTCCAAATCGAGTCCGATGCGTGCCAAACCCCGAGCAGAGAACATGATCCCCGTATTGGTGAGGAACGTCTGGCGGACCATCCAACGCAAAGGGATGCGAGCCAGATTTGGGCGTGTGCCGTTCGATACTACAAGGAATATTTAACCCCGGCGACAATAGATAAGTAAATGAACATACCTGAACCGCCTCCAATGTCTAATTCGTAGGTCTAAGATGAGCGCGTGATTTTGTTAGTTAGAGACTTTAGCTTACCGCAGTGACATCCAGAAAACCAGACCTTCACATTCTTGTTAGCGAGCGTCAGTCTACATACACAAGTTTCGCACCTCTTCAACATCCGTAGGATCAGCGAGTACTTCGCTGTATTCCCTCTCTAATTGCTTCAAATTCTTCTTCTTCTTTGACGAATCCTCCTGGTGGTTATGGTGTGCAGCATGGTGGCGTGGATCAAGCCCTGTACCGGTATGGACGCGATCGCTGTCGGCAAGCTGCTGCTCATTTGAAGTTGGTCGATTCCACGTGTTCTGTTTGAATTTGGCCCTCCTTTCATCTAGAGAGACTGCATGACGAAAGACTCGAACAGCAGTATTGGATGTTGTGAAAGGTAAACGTCGAGGAATGATCCCAACGGAATTCACAGTGTCCCTAATCATGTCTCGCTCAGCTGGAAGTTTCGGCATGTAACGGACATGGGGCGTACCATACACCAAGGAAAGCGATATTGACATGAGTAGAGAATGCAGCCTTGAACGCATTAGACTGTTTCCATCCGACTTGATCTGCGCGAGTGTACATCTTGTACGCAAACGGGACTTGTTGGTAGTTGCATGCTGGCAAGAGGCCGACCTTGTGGATCATTCCTGCTAAGCTAGGATCAAACGTTAGTGGATATCCCAGCAGTACATCTGGACATAAGTACCACTGAGCAGTATACGCTCCCCGAGAGAACCCAAAGATGCAGATATTGTCTCCTGCTTTATCTAGATTTCTCGCTTCAGCGTTGGTAATAAATAGTATATAATGAGGAACTGACAGTTCTGCATTAAGAACTCGTAGCCACCTCCAGTTTCGATGAGCCTCTGCTGGTCGGAAAGGTGAAGAATCGTGGCTTACCCATGATATGCGTATCGAGATTCCAAGCGACTGCTTCATCGAAAGCCTATTTTTCTGTCAGATTTTCATTCGGCGGCATACTGATGTATTACCTTGGAAATTCCTGCCATTACTGGCGTCGCGATCTGAGGTGTCGTGTATGTTCCAATTCCAGCCTAGGGTCGAGCATCAGTCGAAGGTCAAGGGTAAATAACAAATAAAGCACCTGATAGTAAACCAGTTGCTTCCCCGGGTCATCCTTCCTCAACATGCTGAATAGCTCGACGATATTTGAATTCTAGTCATGGGCATTGGTACTGTTAAGCATTGACCAAGATTAACACCTACATCACTGTCGAATCTGCGGAGCTGTTATTATACAATACGTCTAGCATATATAGGGGCTACTCACTGATCACCGGTCCCGTCGAAGCATATCACCAGTGTTCTGTTATCATGTTCCGCAGGCACCGTTATATTCGGGATCAAGTGCCGCCTCATACCACCTAAACCCAAGGAAGGCAACGGGCCAACTCCAGGCAGTCCTTCGACCGTTGTTCCCCTACCATTGCCAGTAAAGGCGGACCCGGTACCTCCGCTCCAGCTTAGAGTAGCTGTCTCGGATGGTGAGAACGATATCGCCGTTGGAGACTGTGTATGATGACCGTCGGGGGCACCATCAGTGCCAGTCTCCGTATTTAAGATTGCCCCATTTGAGTTGGACCGGTTGTTGTCGGCCATATCCTAAGCTACCGGCTTCTCGAATATCTGTTTATTTGCTAAAGTAAAGAGACTAGGTTCCAGACGTAGTGCTGACAGGGTGCTCGTGGCCTTGGGGACAGAAGAAACCAGGCCGTATTCCCGACGACAGTGGGTTTATATAGATACTGGAAAGGTCAGGGATTCGATTTCGGTACTTAACTTCCATGGCGGGGATAGCTTGTGTGACATCTCGCTAATTACCGCTGTTGATCAAAAAGCTTGATCGAGTCAGCTGTACATCTTCGTGCCATTTTTGTAGCCACTTTTCGGCTCCAGCTCGGGATGGGCGCTAAGTAGATCTTCTCGGCTCCGCCTTATCTCATGCTTGGACGAACAAAGCGATAGACCTATCCAGAGTTGGCAAGGGTCGAATTTGTCTTCCCACTTGGTATACTGATCGGGCCACGGAATTTGACATTTAACCGTGACGAGGCGTGGGCCTGCATCAGCCGGAGCTCCACGACATGGGCAGGGAAGCATAGACTTGACAGGACGCATAGAAGAATTCGTCGTCAGTCCATCTTCAACCTAAGTATATCTAAGTATATGCAGCGCAGCACGCAAGTCGGTACACCGGCAAGTCAGTACACCGGTATGAATCGAAATGAGCGGCAATAGTGGTGCCCTTAGTGTCGCCGCGTTTCTGATGTAAACCTCTTCCTGGGGCCAGAGGGGCTGAGAGATTCCACGGGCCAACATCAAACCCTCCCGACATCAATGACACCAGAACACACTGAGAATATGGGGTGTATTCTTGGTTCGTGCTCCAAATGAAGACAGGCTTACACACAATAAGTATACATTAAATCTATTCATGGCACGAGGACGGCTTATGATCACTGCAATGCGTCCGCAGGGGACAATATATTAGTTGCGGCATCACTCCGAGGCGACCCTCACAACTGCCTTGGCCTTGTTCAGTCCTTTCTGCACAGCCAGGATTGCGTCGCCGACTTTATCGAGCCCATCCCAAACCTCCTCGCGCCATTCAATCTTGCCTTCAGCTATGGCTTTTGGCATAACCTGGTAGAACTCTTCGTTGAACTCGGGCTCAAGCCGAGTAACAATGAATCCTTGCAGAGTCAGGGACTTTGCAAATATATGGTCTAGCCTCTATTATTGATGATCAGCTTAATATATATGTGAACAGGGACGAATATCTACGTACTCGAACGGGAATTCCGTCAGGGGTGTTATACCCTGCCGTTGTTGAGCATCATTGCAGGGATCACATCGTAGAGTATCGTGAGTATTACCTGAGATCATACCACATATCTGTGCCACGAAAACGTCAGTTCCGAGCAGCAAGCTGTCACTGAGAGAAATCTCACAATGAATCTTGCGCCGATGTCGGCAGCTTCTAACGCAGCTGAGAGTGTATCACCACCAACATTTTCCCAGTATCTATAAGAATAGATCAATAACACGGTATCTGATGGATTCCGAGGATACATACACGTTGATCGGGCCTTCCCTTTGTAAGACTTCACTTATGTCCGTGGTTTTGTGGTTGAACACTACATCAGCTCCGATTTCTTTCATAAACTTGACCTTATCTTCTGAGCCAGCGGATCCGATGACTTTCATCCCGTCCATTTTGGCGAGTTGAATAACAAGACTAGTTACTTAGTCAGTATAACGAATATGTTCCATTAGTGGACTACCCACGACCCAACAGGTCCTTTACAGAAAGGTGAACCATTCAGCACGTACTATATTGCACGGGTGGAAGAATAAAATCAACGAACCAGCACCCGTAGAAACAAATACCGCTTCTCCCTTTTGTATAAATAACCTGAATCCAGCGTCTCAACCTCAGATCGGATAATTGACGGACCTTCTTGGCATGAGAGTACTTCTTCCAAGCCATGTACGCCGTTTTCCCTGGAGAACGAATGAGTAAGGAAACTCCAGCATACGGAAAGAGGTTCACCAGGCATGCCCACAGGTCCAATAAAGGCGGACAAAGGTAGCCCATACTTGTTTTCTATGACATTTACATCGACAAGGTTAGGATAGATGGTGTATTGCTGGTGTTCTAGTCGCGTGTGAGTTTTAAAATCCATCTAAGGAATTTACCGTGCCTCACGGAATATGCCATAAATATGGTCTCCAGCTTTGGCATCAGGATGTTCTGAGCGAAGGACAACACCCACGCCATAACCGTTCAACCTAAGGAGTCAATAAATATACATTAGAGCATATTTTCGTGCATCAGTGCATTCGCTACTTACGGTTGATCAACGACAAAAGCAGGCTTACCAAAAATTAGCAACGCGACGATCTTTAGAAGCTCACTGCATCACCTACGACATAAGACTGGATTGTCGGGTCGCGCATCCTTCCCCTGAAATATGGATCGACTGACAGGAGCAGAGTTTTAACGAGGAAGCCGCCATTCAGATCTACTGCTTCCAGGTCGATGCTCTCGGACTCGTCATAGACTGTTGTTTTTTCCGGCTCCGGGAAACCTGCATATGAGACATAGAGGAGCATAATTCTTCAGTAAATGCTGTATTCATGCTCACCTGTAGGGATGGATTTGAACAAAAAGCGTCCGTTCTTGACAATAGCCATTTTACTGTTGTTGGCGAGGTCTCAGAGAGGTGGGGTGAGTTGTAATTTATGGATTACCACTTGGTAACGGGTTTTAAACCAACACAAGCCCGATTTTGCCATTACCCCTTGGAGTACCCGTTGTCCCAGAAGCCAATGGAATCTACTAAGAACTCCGGGCACACCGAGGCTGGGGCCTAGTATCCTTGACAGTCATGAGATCTCTAGGTGTTCTCAATATAATGGAAGCATCGATATCATCATAGGCGCAGCAACCACGCCCATCATTCAAACACAACAACAGCAACGCAGACAACGGCATACACCACTAGGCATGACTGGCGAGTTGGGAAAGTATTACACTCTCACAGCCAACAAAGTGAGTAATCAATCATTTAACAACGTTCCATCGCGTTGAGAACTGGGAGCCTGCAGCTGCGTGCCGGTCGGGGCTCGACTCTGCCGAAATGGGTACGAGTCAATGCAATACATCAGTCACTGCATCCCCTCGCTGTTCAGCCAATGCTTATATTAATAGTAGACCGATGGGTTGAACCGTTCCGAAATATTTGACGTGCTTCCGTCATGTTACAGCACACAACCTCTTCGCGAGACTTTGACATGCTTTTTTGAAAAGGAAGCACCAGAATTGTTGTGTAATGGAGCATCGAACTACCTCGGTGGTTTCGATAACTTTCGGCTCATTTCCCAAGGCGGACTCGCCAATTTCACCGTGGTGATGTTATATTTTTTCGTTTCAGATAAATAGGCGTTTCTGACCTCATTATGATAATGCTAGGCGCCACGATATCTGGGCAGCCACCAGAAGGACACTGCTAATTTACACCTTGCTCCCTAATAGATCTATAGAAAAACTTAGCACCAGGACATTTGGTCTCCTTACGAAACGCCACAGTTCCCTATCAAACACATATGCGCGATCAGAGTCTTGCGATCATTGACAAACCCCGTCCTACCCTATCACATCTATTAGCGCCTAGCGCCCAACTTTGATCGAGATTCTATCAGTGTGATCATCACATAGGATACAGTCATACGCGTATGAGCTCTGGTCATCAGAACATGACGGCATCTCTATCAGGCGCCTAAGACGAGCACTGGCGTGGCGCCTCGAGTCGCTAGTTGGCCTTTGCTCTTTTAATTCGTCCGGGGGTCCATGCCAGCATATTCGCTACCCTCGAGAGCACGGGTAAATCGAACGACACTGTTGCTAAATGCTAGGATAGTATATTTGAGGACAAAATTCTGCGCTTGTCATGAAATTGATCATCTCCGCAATAACAACGCATATGATCTTCCACAGGGAGAACTAATGATCAGACTACCCATCTGCAACATGAATGATTGCCTTCGCTTTGTTGGTTCCCTTCTGTACAGCCAGGATCACATCACCGACTTTATCCAAGCCATAAGAAACATCTTCCGTGTACTTGAGCTCGCCCTTGGCTATCTTTTCTGGAACAGTGGCGTAGAATTCTTCAAGGTATTTAGGCATCGACCGGGCGAAGACAAAGCCCCGGAGAGTGATGTCCTTTGTAATGACTTGCATCAAATTCTATTAGACAATGAACGGTATCAGAAGAGTTGCCACGAGAGTCATGAAATTGCATACTTTGACTGGCGCTCCACCGGTATTATACCCTAACAAAATTAGTATCGACTGTGAGGGAGATATTCTGATTATTAGGAGGTAAATTCGTCATACCGCTTATCATCCCGCATTCCTAATCTGGCGCTTGAGTAGATGTACATCGTGTTCAACGAAAAACTCACGATGAATCGAGCACCAATGTTGGCAGCGTCCAAAGCGGCATCCAGGATGTCGCCCCCAACGTGATCCCAAAAGCTTCAAAGCCATCAATATTACAACATACCGCGAGCTCACTGTAAACGTACATATCAATGGGGCCTTCCTTGCTCAAAACCTCCCGAGTATCCGTCGTCTTGTAGTTGAAAGCTACGTCTGCACCAATCTCCTTCATGAATGCCACCTTTTCATCTGACCCTGCAGAGGCGATAACCTTCAGGCCGTCTGCCTTTGCCAGCTGAATGACGAATCTGTGTCGCATCTAGCATTGGGATTCCAATTCCAATACGAGAACTTGTTGTAACGTACGAGCCAACTGGTCCTACAAATGATTGTGACTTTTAATCAGGACACTCTTGGACAAAAATATTCGTAAGTAGCGGAGCGTACCTGCGCCTGTCGTCACAAACACGACATCTCCCTGCATTTACAGGAGGCAAGTATTAACGCATCCTCAGACCACCGGGGGCAACCTTACCTGCTTCCAGTTTGAGAACTCCTTCCAGCCCACATAAGCAGTTTGGCCTAGCGATCTGGATCAGCAACGCACACATACGTAGCGGGAACCACACACCAGGCATTCCAGCGACACCAACGAATGTAGACCATGGGATATTATGCTTATTGTCTATAATGGTCAGGCCTCCAAGTGAAGGCTTGATGCTGAATTCCTCTGCAACTAATTACACACATAATTAATCTGAACGTAGAAAACGCGGAAGACGTTCTCACCCAAATGACCACAGACATGGTCTCCGGCCTTCACTTCCTTGGATTCGGATCTCACAACGAGTCCAATCCCGGGAGTGAAAATTCTGAGAATAGAAGTTAGCATCATGAGATTGAACGTCTAGAACATTGACACACGGTTTTCCAGGGACATATCCTGTCTAATATTTATGTGAGAATTATATCAATGAAACGACCATAGAGGCTGAAGAACTCACACCATACCCCCCACCTGGTTGCATGAGGTTACGCATATATGGATCGATGGACAACACCAAAGTCTTAAGTATGAATCCACCATTTAGCGGGACCGTGTCAACGTCAATGGTTTCTGAATCGTCATAGATCGTCGTCTTCCCAGGTTCAGGATATCCTGTACATGGAGGGTTAGTAAGTTAGGCGGATGAGGGGACCCTGCCGATACACGCACCAGTTGGGTATTCACCGAAAAGTACTCGACCATTTCGCACAGGTGCCATCATATTTCGATTTTACAGCTGGGGCCGCAAGTGTGAGCTTCAGGGGAACACCTCGCCTTTTAAGCAAAGCATGAGTAACTGCTTTCCGTTACTTACTCAGCTGGAACGCCATCCTATCTCAGGCCCGTGAAAATATCACAAGTGACTAAGCCCCAGAAGTGTGCTGACAAAGCGTTCACATCAGAGCATCATCTTCGAAATGATAAGTATCGGATTATTTGGCAAAGATCAGGAATAGCGAGTAAAATTAGACTCTAGGTGAGTACCACTAAATTGAAGGCCGTCTAATCCACGAAACGTTTCGGGTTGAGAAGAATGCGAAGGTGGCAGTACCACTGGAATGTCTTATCGCGTATCAACCGCCTAATTTCCCCAGGTTTCCCGTCCAGAATTTTGAATCCGTTCATGGGAATCTCCCATCCATGCACCGTTCCTCTTCGGCTTGTATGATCGAGCAGCGACGATGTCGACGAGTATATCGACGATGGAGAAGATGTCAAAGGCAGATTCTCCGTGGAGCGTACCCTATATCTGTTCGCACTGGCCTGAAAGAACTGCATCACATTGTCAATCTCCGTCGGAAAATGCAACGTGAAACGATCATAGCGGGTCCAGAGGCCGATCATAACGGCGTTCTCTTGTCTCGAAGGGAGTGTGACTGTACCATACTCGAATCCCTGTAAGAGTTCATGAAGGTGCCGGTATTGATCTTGGCCGAAGTATTCCTCATAGTGTCGGCAAAATATCTCCATTTGATTAAACCGGCTGATGATTTGCTGCAGCGTCTGGACAGTCTTGAGAGTAAAAGGATAGGTCATTTCCATTTGTCCTTCTGTTGATGCCAAGGCTTTAGTATCAAGAATCAAATCTGATATATTCAGGCTCACCTGCATCATCGCGATCCTGTACTAGCGCACTGAGTTCCTTGACTGCTCCTCCATAGACTTTCTTCGCCTCAGCTATTCTACTTCGTTCGCCTTCACATGCCCGTATGATACTAGGAATTCCTCCTCCTAGTGCATACCGAATATTGTCCACAGCACAGCCCCGACCGAGTTGAAAGTCCTTCAAGAAATTAAGGTAGTACTCCGCGAAGGATCCAGCGAAGAGAATCGGATCGGTCATAAGATCCGATAGACGAGTGACAACCTGCCGACAGTTGTTTGCCAGCTCCAGCACTTCCAATAATGGGTGGGTATTCTGCATGGAGATCAGTGACATGTGCAGGAGGTCGACCATCTCGAGGATCTCTCGGACGACGGATCCATATTTGATCGTGGGTCCGTCATCAGGCGGTCTCTTGCAGGAAACGGTTAGCACTGAGTTAAGACCGCAAAGGCTGAAAAGGAATACCATGAAGACGTTACATACTAGAGCTCCGCGAATCGGTTTCTTCCCGCGAACTTCGACTGGTTCTGCGACGGGCTCCCCGGAGCTCTCGAAGGGATGCGACGAGGATAAGCGCCTGAGTTTGTAATGTGGGCCGTCATGCATGTGTTCGGAGGCCGCAACATTACTCCTGATGAATGGTTTGTCTTGGTTTGTGAGCGTTATGAATCACTTATCATTAGGGGGAGGTTGGTCCGAGTCGGCTTTGATCGTATACAGTTCCGGGACCTGCGGTGGGAATATTTGTTCCGGACTTTAGTAGAGTCGAGGGATATTAGGCAGGGGAATTAAGCTTAATCCGCTGATATAGACCATATATCGAGTATGGCTCAATCAGAGGGGAGAAAAATCTTGCCGTCAGAACGCTGTAAAGGGCAGGATCCGAGTGTTCATGATATGCCAGAGCTCATCGATGTTCATCAGGATCTGCAAGTTTAGCCGGTACTAGTGCGAGATGCATACTTACGCCCAATAACGTTTTTTAGGCTTCAGGTGCTGGTGTCCGGCCGAAGCCTTGAGTTTGCGGTTGTTTGAAGCGGTTTGGTTTCGGGATTTCCTGTTGATGTGGGTCACGAAGGACACCGACAAGGACGGTCCTCTTCAACGCTTTGCTTCCAGTAATTTTCAACAGAAGACCGGGAGTTATACTCTGGCATATATGACGTAGCTACAACAACACCTCCAGGGTCCAAAGTATTATTGGCCTAAAGCGTTTCAAGTGGGTCACAATGTAATTGGATTTCGAGCGCATCTGACCATCGCGTTCGAGAAGTTGATAACGAGAGCCCCTCAATGTGGCATATCACCAGCTCTCATGGGGCTAAAGTGATCCACTTCATACTGGCACGTTACGTCTGGACCATTCGACATTAGACCCCGAGCTGAGGCGGAAGCGTGAGCTAAATGGAGGAAGTACGTTCGTAAGCAGTTTCTGGTCAAAGGGTGGACGAATATCGCGCCAATAATGTGGATGCGAATGACGCTAACAGACGGTCCCTCAGCGGGGCGACCAACCAGACACAGTCACATCAGAACGAAGGCCTGATCCATATAGAAAGCTACATGGGTGCTCAAGAATTATAGCCTATGAAATCAATCGATTCGAGGAGGCGGCGAGGAATGTGCAAGGCACACACGTGGTGGCGACCCATGGCTAGTATATGTTCGAGACACCGATGCCGCGGTATCTCACGTACGCGTAACCATTTCCGGAGCTCCTCGAGAAGACCAATTGATTCACTGGCCCGATGGCGAAGACAGATAAAACCCGCAAAGCCCAGGCTCTTGTCTCCAACATCCTCGACAATCTTCGCCCCAACGGCAAATCCCACTCTGTCTCAAAATCTAAATCTTCTTCATCACACGTTATGGCCACCACCTCTCTCGTTGGTACGTGTCCAAACTGTACGCACCTCGCCTTGCGCCTCATATCGTCTTCTAGGAAAGGTCGCTGTCGTGACCGGCTCGTCTCGCTCCATAGGCGCTGCCATTGCCAAGGCTCTCGGAGCTGAAGGTGCAAACGTAGTCGTTAACTACGTCAGTGACGCAGGTGCTGCTGAGGAAGTTGCCAGCGCTATCAAGTCTTCCGGCAAAGGCGACGCCATCGCCGTCAGGGCCAACGCCGCCACTATCGAGGGTGGTCGATCACTCATCGATGCTGCCGTTCAGAAATGGGGACACCTTGATATCCTTGTCTTGAATGCGGGTATCATGGGGAGCAAGGTCCTCGCTGACGTTGACGAAGCTTTCTTCGACAGCCACATTCAGACCAATGTCAAAGCACCCTTATTCACCGTCAAATATGCACTCCCTCACCTCTCGACCCGTACGTACTTGATACACCTTCAAAATTGAAGATTGTTTCTGATGTCATGCAAACCAGCTGGGGGCCGTATCATATTCTTCTCTTCCAGCTTGACTGCAGCCTCCAGTATGTTGTTCTACTTTTAGTCCCTGACCAATCGAGTGATCTCATCATCCCCCTTCTGATCAGCCGTCCTCCCCAACGCCCTCAGCTATGTCGCTTCAAAAGGTGCTATCGAACAGATCTCCCGCGTCCTCGCAAAAGACCTTGGTGGTCGTGGCATAACAGTCAACACTATCTCTCCCGGACCCGTCGATACCCCCCTCTTCCGTACTGGCAAGCCCAACCAGGTCATCGATTTCATCTCGAAGCAGAACCCCAACAATCGCCTTGGTTTACCGGAGGACATAGCTCCTATGGTCGCTTTCGTCGCTAGCCCGGCTGCCCAGTGGTTGAATGGGCAGAATCTCCGGATTAATGGCGTGAGTGCCTTTTTCTCTGGAACTGGCGCTATACTCATGGAGTTTCGCAGGGCTTCACTGTCTAATTCCCTTTTTCCTCTTAATGTTCTGTAGTTATTCTTGATATAGACTATTTACCGCATTGTTGTATAATACACCCTGCTATGGATATTAATCTCGTCAAATGTTTCGATGTGATGGATTTCGCACATGTGTTGTGTTGTTGCCTTACACCTGACAACGCCGTAACTTCGATACTGCAACTTCGACACTGTATCAATGTATCATTCTTGACTCGCATCCCGGGCTTGATGTTGAGACCTTGCGCACGATGGTCGAGGTGGATTTAAATAAATAAGTATTTTTATCAGCAAATTGGTGACTACGTTTACTAAGTATAGAACCGGGCCATCTATATCAAGAGATTGAAATAATGCGAAGTACAGATGTGAAAAAATAATGCGAGGTACAGATACAGAGAATGTGATATCGTAAGGGACAGAAAATAACTCACAAGACTGACCTTAAAACGACCAATCCCCTTCAAACGAACCATAATCGTAGCTCTTCTGCTTCCTCTTCTTGGATCGTGGGCATGCGACTGCTTGAGAGGTCGCAGGTTGAGCGGGTCTATCGCTCCTAAGAGGGTGCGCCCATGGACCGTCCATGTTAGAATCCTCCTTTCTCCGTTTATTTCCCCATTGCCAAAGTCTCCTTGCTGCGGCGGATGAGACTTTCGTCCTTGTCATAGCTTTGTGTGCGCGTATACTGAGTGGAAGTACAACGTTCCCCTCGCCATACGCCTAGCTTTCTTTCCGCAACATCCAAGTATCTCGTCGTGGACGGCTGCTTCGTAGATGCCGCACACATTTCGCGGTGGTGGGTCTGTCGGGCGGAGGGACTTGACACCAGTGTCAGAACACTCCATGGATGATGACCGATACACCATCAAATATCGTAGGTACTTTCGACCAGTCGGAAGTAGTGAACTCTGAGATGGAAGACATTGGGTCAAATCGGTGTACTAAAAGTATGGATTAGAGAAATTATATCATGCTCGGGTGACTTCGACAACGTACAAACCTTCCGTCTCGTCCAGCGAAACCAGATATAAGGAACATGTAGACATCGACACTCTGGTTTAGAAAGGACGGACCATGGTCCCAAATACCAGGCGGCGAGATCGAAGGCACATGCAGTTGCATGGGCTTCGATCTGCCTGTGTTGGAGTCCCTTGAGGTGTCTGGGATGGAGTGGGTTCAAAGGGAGTTTCACGGAGGGATAGTGGAATTTAAAGTCTGAAGCTGAGTACCAATAATTGTATGTACTACTTTGTATATCGATTATCGATAGTGGAGCTTTGAAGCTTTGAAGGGGGTAGATTCAGTGCTTAATCGGATGCGGTTGAGGCGGTTTTCGGTGACGTCGCGGGAACCACATGCCATGATGAAGTTCTATGATAGCTGGACCATAAATCAGAAGACAGTCAGATCAGATGATGAAGAAGCAAGTGGCACACGTCCTGCACCAGAACTATGTGGAGAGCCCACACAAATCCGAAAACATACGTGGGAAGATTGATCGATTGCATTGTGGACCTCTTTCGTTCAACATCACAACTTGAAAGGGTAGGTCCGCTCCAACCTCTCGTAACTCATTTTCTCACTTCCTCCTTTGGGGCAGACGGATACTTTCTATCTTTCCCAGTCTTCCAGAAACGGAGAAACGGATATTCCACTCCGACCACAGGGATGGAACAACTTCAGGAAAGCTAAATATGCCATGCATTTGGGAATGCTCTGAACGACTCTACTCTTCTCCCTTCTTTCGCCATCCCACCATGGGCATCCTTAGCAGCTCTGAGGTACTGGCAGTTGCGCTCGCTTTTGCAGTAATAGGGTTGACTCACTATGTGAGGGGGGCGAGGGTTAACGCAGGACGGAAGCTTCCACCGGGACCAAAAGGAATACCATTCTTTGGAAACCTCTTTCAGATTGATGCTCTGAGACCATATCCCAAGGTGTGTTTCATAGCTTATTCGTTGAGGACCGTAGCTCAGAGCTCGTCCAGTTTAGGGAATGGGCGTTGCAGTATGGCCCCATTTACCGGCTCAAACTTGGACCTCAGGAGGTCATTGTCCTCAACACAGCTGAAGCTGCGGATGAGCTATTTGTCAATCGTAGCAAGACCTTCTCCAGTCGTTCACCTCCCCATGTTGCTCACGATATCATGAGTGCGGGTCAACGGCAAGTTTTCTTACCCTACGACAAGGAATGGAGGGTGTGTTTTATTCAGGGTTAACTTCCTAGAACTATTGTTTTAACGAGCCATTCCTTAGGCTTCTCGGAGAAGCTTACAAGCTGCCGTTGGCCCCTCTGCTTCTAAACGCCTTCGTCTGTCGCAGGATTTGGAGTCTCGTGTCCTTCTTTACGATATCATCCAACACGGAGTACACAGTCTACAGGACATGGAAGATGGTCCCAATGGCGAGGTTCCCGAAGCTCACTGGTTTTCGCTTGTCCGCCGATATGTACGTGCTAGCCTTAGCTTCCGGTTAGGTTCATCTATGAGTAACTGACGGGTACATTTCACCTCCCTTAGACGACTAGTATCGTGATGACGCTTACCTATGGCAAGCGGGCCCACAAAATTCTGAATAATCGTCATTTGTAAGTCAGAGAGACCCTCAATCGTGCTCATACAAATGACTCATGTACACCCGCCCCGTGGTACTTACAGGCACATGATTTACGAGGTGTTAGCAAACTTCACCAAGGTCGGCCAGCCCGGAAACTATCTGTGAGACACACCTGGACTGATCCTGCGACAATAATCGTAATGACCGGTTTAGTGCCGACGTCTTTCCCATCCTGCGCAAGCTCCCTGATTTCCTTGCAAAATGGCGTGCGGATGCTCAGAAGATGCACCAATGGTATACGGAATTTTCTCAAGTGCCCTAAACGCTGCGTTGCTGACCTGGCCCTTCACACAGGGAAATGGTCTTGTGGGGTGGCCTGCTAAAAGAGCTTCAAGCCGAACTCAACAGTGGTATTGCACGGGATTGCTATGTCTCGAATTACATTCGGAAACGTGCTGAGGGTGGTCATGAGCATGCTCCTGGTTGTGGTATCACTGAAGATGGTTGGCTCAGAGATACTCTCCTCGCGTACACCGCTGCGACCGTTCTGGAAGCCGGTTCTGACACAACTGCCAGTACCATGCAATCATTCTTGCTCTTCATGATCAGCCACCCCGCAGTCGTTAAAAAAATTAGGGATGAAATTGACTCCGTTGTTGGTTCAGATCGAATGCCTACGTTTACGGACGAGTTTAAATTACCCTACCTCGTTGCTTGCATCAAGGAGACCTTGCGCAGACGCCCTGCGACTATTATGGGTGTGTGGCACTGAATTACCACTAATATATATATACAACTCTCACGTTTCGCCACAAATTGTTACAGGTATTCCTCACAGCAATGATGAAGATGACATTTATGAGGGTTACTTCATTCCTAAGGGTTCCACCATCATTGGAAATATCTGGGCTATCCACATGGACCCTAAACGCTATTTGTAAGTGCTATATACGATCATTAAAGCTACAGTTTGAACTGAATGACTTTTAAATGTAGTAATCCTTTTGCCTTCATGCCAGAGCGTTGGTACGAAGAAGGAAAGCCAACTCGCTGGGGAAGCGGCCCAGACTGCGACCGTGACCAGTACGTCCAATCATGCTTCGGGGTTGGATGGTAATTTCTGATTGTGCTCCCCCATGTAGCTACGTTTTTGGATGGGGACGCCGTTTCTGTCAAGGTACCTACATCGCAGAAGCATCCCTGTTCATAGTGTTGGCTCGTATCATGTGGGGCATCGACTTCGTCCTTCCTAAGGATAAAGCCGGAAAACCTATTGTTCCGGACATCAGTGACGAGAAGACGTTTTCCGATGGTTTCGTCAGTACCCCGTACATTTACAAGCTCGGGTTTCGACCAAGATCAGAAAAACACAGGATGATTATCGAGCAGTCATATGAAGACTCTCAGGCCCAGTGGCAGGTTTTGGGCTTGAAGACAGATGAGCGGTGAGAACGGGGATGTAGGCGCAGGCGCTCGCTTATTTGATAGGGCAGCATTGACACGGTAGCTGATAATTTAGACGCGTGTCTCTATCTTCCTTTGTATCATACTTACTAACATTCCGTTAAAGGATCTTTGTATGTCATAATTTCATAACTCCCAAAGCCATGGTTATATAAGCTGTAGGCGCTGTCGAAACGTTGAGTGGCCTGGCGTGTCAACTATCAGGAAAATAGGGATACTATTACTGGCAGGGGCGACGACAATGTTCGAAGAAAATATACTTAATACCATATATGCATACGAATAGCAATGAATCCGAATTCGCCCCGAAGACCTACAGTACCCCGAAGGGGCTGGTACTTCAAACCTGATTCCGACCAGTCATCTCCCGAGAGGAGCCGGGCTTTATCATCTCTACACGTTCCACATTGTCTTCCGACCCATCTTTTCCCGTCTGAACTTCTTACCTCCTTTTCGGCTTCACACACCATCGCAAAATGAACCAGCTAAACATCACACAGAACCTATTAAAACGTTAAATAGGGGCATTCGCGCCCCGCCTACATCGGACCTCGCCCGAAATAGGAAGCAAGATATAGATAAGCGTGTGAGTTTGGATCGTCCGGACCTCAGAGCTCGTGAAGCCAAGGTGTGTTGGCATTTGTTCGCATTCCGACTGGCCCGAAACATGAATATTGGAACCGCCGGGATAGCCACCGAGGTGATGAAACTGCGATAGGGGTGATTGATAAAGCATGATAAAAAGTGTGGATTTGACTCACCCGAAGCGCGAGGACGTAGGATCAAATCGGTGATCATCAAGTCTGCAGTGGTGAACTATTATTTCGAGTGTTATAATTCCGTTGAGGTTCCGGCTGGGGATTGATGGAAAAACTGAGGGCCAGTCAGAGTTGTGATGATTTGATATTTGTGTCTACACCGCTGAAATTTCGGTTTGAGTTAATGGACGAGAGGGAGGTGGTAAATGAAACGAATATTGAAAACACATAACTAGCATGAATGACGATGGTTGAAGGATAGTTAGCACCCCAAGATCCGATTGTAAATGTTAGGTCCAGGATTCTGGATCTCTAGGGGATCAATACGTTCGTTTGCGATTTGGGAATACGAGGACTCCTGGTCCTTAGAATAACCAATCGGGAATTGCCTACAATGTGCTATTTACAACTTCTAAAATTTAGAATTACGTCCCGAAGTAGGGAAGTACATAATAAAAGTAATCCGTCGCGAGACGGTCTAACTCTGGGATGGGTCCAATCACGGCATACAGTTCTGATGGTTCCATTCCCACAACAGTGACTGCGCATCTGAGCCGCCAAGACAGAATTTCCGGGTCTCTACCCTCCAACAGCTTGAATAAATGTTTGAGTGATCCTGTTGTCGCCCAAAGTTGGCCCCTCGCGTGAGACCAATCGGACCACTGGGGCGCGTCGCGTTCCTGGTGGATTAAATTGAGTGATTGTAATCGTACATGGTCGAGATGAATGCTCACCTCCTCAGTCATCGTTATAACGTGTTCGCCCGTGGAATGACTCCACTGCCACCAAGGTCTGACGTGGAGAGACTTGAAGAGGCGTTCAGTATCTAATTGCGCCACAGGGAACCTCCGTGAAACCATCTTCTCTCGGACATCTCTGGGAGCCTAGAGCAATTGAGGATGCTATTCTCTGCATATTACAGAGCCACAGGGGACGCACATGATAGTTAAGCCAGTCGATAAACTTCTCCACCGGAAATTCATAACCCCTAAATAGAAACGGGTGTATGCTCCGAAAGACATCGATCAGTTCGGAGGCATCAACCATGAGACACCTCTCATTTTCTCGACATGGACAAGATGTACACGACGGATGTCCATACTTGATCAAGAGAGAAACCCAGCCTTGCTGTGCTGTTGAAAGCAGACATTTCTGCGTTTCATCAAGGCGAGCGTCATCGCCCCCGGGTACCCATAGGATATTCACACCGTTGTGACCTGCCAAATGATTATCAGCGTGGGCACGCGCAGAGAACAGGATGCGGGCGCACTCAGTTTGGGGGCCATCATGTTGGTTTGGTGGGATTCCTTGAGGATTCTGATATAAGACCGCCAAATGTTAGTGAGCTCTTGATCTGGGTTGATGTGGTAATCCTGGGAGCGAGAGTGATCCGAGAGGAAATCGGGAAATGATGCATGGAAGAACTGAATGCCATCACGCTCCGCCGTTCGAGGGGAAGGGAGAATGAGGACAGGGTGAAGCTTGCTCAAAGCCCCGTACACCTCGTCTTGCTGTAGCCCTAAGATATTGCAAGCTCCGACAAGGCCCACCTTAGTTGAGGAGACCCGTAGAATCGGTACAACGTCCATGAGGGAAAAGAAACCGAGTAGTGGTTCTACAATCGAGAGCTGTTCTTCTGAGATTTCCGACATGATCTGGATGTATAGTGCGTCGAGCAAGCTGAATGGAGTCTGGGATGCTCTGACAGGGTGACACGTAAACCGGTCGATCAAGGTCATGATTAATTTGAGGCGGGAGGTCGGGTTGTCGACCGAGACATATTTTGTTACGGTCGATGTGAACACGAACAGACCAGGTGATGCCTTTGCAATCCTTATAAAATCGCCATCCGAAGGCCAGATAGATGTCGAATTAGGGAATGATTCGGGGTGTTTCTCCCTGATGTTCATGAACTCCGCGCGAAGGTACCGTTCGACGTTCCGTGTCGCACCATCAGGATTGACAGGTATTTTGAGCTCCCAGAATTCGTCAGGACGGTCCAGAAATTTCTCTTTGATTTCGAGTAGGGTATCTATCAAATGATCTTCTGGCCGACTCGTGATGACCCAGACAAAGGGTATATCTCCATTGTGGTGCAAGATGGAATCACAAATCAAGCCTACTATCCTGCATTGGTCGTCCGCATTCTTGCATTCATCCAAACCGTCGAGCAGTACCACACATCGTTTCGGACCCGGTTCGATGTGACCTTCGGTGAACGGAACGAGGAAGAAGCTCTCAAATTGCTGGTTGAGCTCCCGCGGGAAATGAGAAGTCCCGGATAGCACGTACCCGCAATAGTCCCCATTAACGACGGCTAGACTATATGCGAGAGTGGTGAAGACCTTTTTCGAGTCATTACGAGGGGGCCAGCTATCGCGCGAAAGAAACAGCGTCACGCAGGATGTATGAGGTGATACCATCTCGGCGAGTGTTCGCATAATTGCGCTCTTTCCAACCCCCGCCGATCCGTGCATCCAAATCATTCTCGTTCCACTATGAATTCGATCGTAAAGGTTGGCGCAAATCGGCGTATGAGTATCAGGGTGGCACTTCGGGGATGGATCACGAGCAGGCGAGTTGAATTCGGCTCCGGTGATGGTGTGTGGCAGCATCTTTTCGAGGGCTCTAATCATCTGCGCGTTAGCATGTTGCATCTGTATGTTCTGCAGTCTTGTGGTTTGCGTCCCGAGGTTTGTCAATTGGAAACTTGCTGTAATTTGAGGATTTTTCTGTGGCGAGTGATGACCTAAGAGAGCATCAATCCTCGGTGCCTATGAATATATATGGGGAATCCCATGATACCCGCTTCGCGAGGTGGAATCTACCTCCCTGTCGAATTTTCTTTCTTTTTTAGGGACAATGCGCTTATATGCCCAGAGACCCATCTTTCAGCCAACAATCATTTTGAGGGCACTTAGTGCCGCACCTGGGAGCCTACGACGAGGTACGACGCCTTCTGTGAGCGAAATGGCCAGCCGCCCACCAGATGTTATGGCTTATCCTAATGGCGCTGGAGCCACGATCACAGGGTGTTGTAAACAGGAGCCAATAGGTGAAGATTCTAGAAGACCGAGACCTTAGAACGGGCACTTGGTGTGCTCGCTCAAGGCGATAGCGACAAGAGGTAAGCTATTCCCCAAACCATTTCCGAGGCGATTTTGTCAAGTCCATTTGACATGGCGGGCGCTGTAGTGGGTGATCGTAATAATGGTGATGAAAATACAAGCCAGGAAAATGGTGGATGGAAAGTGCGATGTTGCATTGGTGATCACCCAGAATGCAGATAATCAGGGCACTGGGCACCCAGACCAAGCATCGGGGGGTGGGCTGAATAGCAGCGGCCAACCCTCCTTGGACCCCAGGACAAATAGAACCAAACTACAAACTGCTTTATGCGAGTTTCATCAAACCACTTGTTGCACTCCTCCCCTCTGGTCCAAGGACCGATATGCCCTAATGGGGGCGCCAGCTTCTAAAAATACGCTTATGAATTCAACGATTGAGACTCATGACCCCATGCAAACAACCAGAGACGACGAGGCGGTGTCGAAAAAAGTCATTCGGCGACTGCCATAACCAAGAAGTGGGAAGATATCTATAGCTGGGTCACCACCAGCAGTTCGCACAACACACCAGCTCGACCTCGGACAAGCTTCAGCACGGACCGTGTCCCAGCCTCACTCATTACAGATGCGCGCTCAGAAGAGGGTGAACTAAAAATGACCCCCAACCACAAAGCCGTTGGGAACACTGCCTTGTGAAGGGCACTCGGAGAGTCGTGGAAATCGAAGGTGGGAGGATTAGTACCAAACACGATATGACTATGACAACGGCTTACTCGAGACCTGGGAGTACACCATGCAGCCCGTTCAACTCCCAAGGGATGTGGAAGTTTTGCCTTGACTCTCAGTCAAGCGCCCGTCTGGATAAGCACACTCGTTTAACGACATGTATCAGTCTCCCCTTCTTGATACCCTCCTACCTAGTAAAGTAATACTCGTCAGTTTCCTATTCCCCCCTATCAGAGAAGTCTGAACCTAAGCTCCTTTCAGGATCGATATTTGGTGCGTCTGCGGCCTTCGTAAGAAAAACATCCCAAGGTATGAAATCAGAGCGGTGATTACGATGGCCGGAGGACGATCGACGCACCAATACTGCGGCACAGCTGCAAAACCACGAACGCAAGTGAAGTTATAGATAATTTCCTCCAAATACACCGTACGCTATTGTGCTAAATTAAAGTTGGTGATAAACTCAACCGACGTCAGCATGTGGTTATCCATGAGATCTCTATCGGCGGTTGCTCAGTCAGAATTAATACCGCCGTGGCACAGACAAAGCCTGACTTTGCAAGAAGGCAAGGTCATATGGGCCTGATCAAGTGAGTATTGTAATCTTGGCTGTGCAAAAAAGGAATGAACAGGGCCCAGAACAAGGCCTACTTTTATTTTAGTCGTAAGATTCCGGACGTCCAGGGGCTTCAGTTGTCACCTTGGACGTAGCCCTTCCTGCCGCTGTATAGCCTGAGTGTAATGCACACACATCATCAATGTATGATCCTGCATTTCGCGTTTGTATCGAATCAGCCACGGTTCTGTCGCAGCTGATCCAGCGTGACAGTCGAGGATGGAACTTCGGACCTAGTCTTTTACCCCGAGGAATATTATTGGGTTCTGGGCAGCCCAACTCTGGGATCACCTGTACAGCCTTGTTCCGGTGCGCTCTGACACCATCATCCAATCGTGCCCGAACAGTCCGCAGGCGCATATCAAAGATTATCAAAGGTCAGGGTCATCTATAAGCCCTGAAACACCCAGGAAGTAAAGTAGAGGTTAGGAGTGTGCAATGTTAGCCTGTTCTCATAACAGCAGTCTATTAGGTGTAGGGTGAGGTCCGGATATCTCAAGACAGGGGCGAAAACTCTCGGGCAACGAAATTACATAGGATGTACGAGAATACCTAGCGATAGCCATAGGATTGTAGTGAGATTCTTCAAAGAATGTATTGAAAGGGTGCGACTCACCCCCCACCCGATATCATCGAGTCATTGGCAATGCTCGACGGCGGAATCATATACCACAAGTATTTACAAGCAACATTCCAGGGTTTAGGGTTCCTAAGTAGTGGTAAACTATCTTTCGGCAAATATACAGCCAGAGATGCTTTTTTTTACCCAGGGCTCACTCGGTTGACCCTGTTCGGGTATGTCATTCTGATCCTTGAACTCATGGTAATCACTCAATAGGCTTGCGTTGTATTCGTCCCGAACCAACTGTTCCGAATTCCCCTGCACTAATGATTATTCCCCAAATCATACCAGCCCGGCGTCTCTTTAGCTGAACCACGTCACCGCCTCCCAGGTCCATCCGAACCTGGTGGAGTGCTATAAAGCTCGAATAGCTTTCGGTCACGGTCACCCCCAATATTTATTGGTGAGCTCGAGCCCTCACTAACCATCCCTCCCAGCTCCGAAGATACATTGGGCTCGACGGTCGTGGCCCACCTCATAGTCCCTTCTCTGCCACAACTATCCATTAAGCGCCATCCCTTTTCACCCAGACTCATGTCAAAACCCGCTGACGCCTGGCTTTGTGGATGCGAGTCGATGGGTTATGAAGCATCAGGTGCATCCTTGCCCTGGCTCCCAGCTCCAGGAAGGGACGACGAAGAGGAAATATCTTCCCAAGGGCCATCATCATCAGAGCTGAACTTTCTTGCCGGTATCACAAGTGTCGATCTTCCAGGCCCTCAGACTTGTACATCGCATAACCAAGGTACGTCAAGTTGAACTAGCCACATCCCCTCGACGATTGACGCTCTTATTTCGTAGGCGAGGTGTTCACTCGAGGACTACCTTCAGTTAGCTATGATGGAAGCAACTCGGTGCTGTCTGCACCTGGTAGGCTCCTTGCCCAGTATTGAAGACGTAGTGCTGAACAATTACTGTAGTTTATTTGAACGGATTTCAAGCAAGTCGCTATACCGGGGCTACAACAGGGGAAGGCGCCGATTCCGCAAGTCCGTATTACTCCCCCAGAAGTAGGCCCCGCCGTCCACAATCAGTATGAACAAGCTCTGACGAACGCTGGCCCAGCACTTGACGTATACCCGCAAGGATTTCCGGTGGAGACTCCAGGACTCAGCCCATCGGGTTTCGGCCCTAACACACCTGCATCCACTCTAATTATCACGCCGGGATCAGGTCAGTCCTAGCACTTTTGTCCTTCAAAGCAAATGCTGAGGGTGAGATAGGAATGTCTAGCAACCTCCCGTTCCCCACTCCTTCGCTCACCGACCCTTTACCTCTCCTGGATCAAGGTTACAAGATTGATACCAACGAGAACGGGGAGTCACCTTTTTCCACGGGCGTCGATACTCAGCAGGCGCACAAGGATCAGTTTTCCGCACAGCCAGGGACAGACGCCCGCACATCGCTTCTGTTCCAGAAGTCGTCCCACGGCCAGGCCTCGGAGCAGGGCGTGAGGTTGGATGACCTTGACTCTGAATTAAGCTTATACCAGCTCCCCTCAGAAAGCCAAGAGGACCATTTGCCGGACTTCACCTATCCTTTCCCGCCTCCCAATCAGCCCAGCTCCATCGTCAATGAGATTCATCATACATCGCTGTATGAAGCGCCCATTGCCGGCAGTGCTACCTCACAAGCTCCTCCCAGAGCTCAATACACAGACGACCATTTCATCTCGAGGGCTACTGTTGGGGAACTACACCCTGCCTTCAGCATTGAACTTATGCTGGCCCTTATGGGGTTTCTCGGCGCTCAAAATGACGCTCAAAGGCCAGCTGAGGGTACCTGGTCCATGGAACGGAACCAGCATAATCCGGATGGCCGAGACAATCCTACTGGGGTGTTACTTGAACCCCTCATCCCTTTCATGGACCCCAGCACGGTGTCGGTCGGGGGAACTAGCGCCGTGGGCTATGGCTCCGAGATCCTTGTACCCTCTAGGCGGCCAAAGGAAATAGGTGCCTCCGCAGCTCACCAGGCGGCCGTTGAGAAGAAGCGCAAGCACGATAGAAAGCATTTCTGCCCATTTCGGGATTGTAAGAGTCCGGGATTTACCACTAAACAGAACCTGATAGGTAAGCATCATCCCTTTTACCTTCTTTACCCTTCTCTTCAATTCATATCCAAACCAGACCACAAAAAATCCCATTTAGGGTCGGATCGGCATAGATGTCTCGACTGTGACAAGGACTACGGGCATTTGCCGTCGCTAAGTCGGCATATCCGGGAGAAACACAAAGTTTCAACAAAAAAGCGAAAAAAGGATCAGTCAACCCAATGATTCGCATGAACATCGGCACACTTGGCATCGGACGTCAACACACTCAGGAATTTCTTCTTTCAACATGATGAATCCGTTCTCATTCCCCACGCTCCTTATGACTTATTTAGAATTTCTGCGCTATGTACTTGTACAAATACTGATGACGAAAGCTTACTCACGATTCGACAACTCACATTGTATAGAGATCCTCAAGCAAACATTGCTCATGCACATATTTGACATACGGCTTTTATTTACTTATTTATTCAAAAAAATACCATTCTTTATCTTTTAGGTAGTCCTATCCAGACCTTTAACGACGCTATGTTATGTCTTACTACGTTCCTTTATTTATCTACGTCCGTCCCGATATACAGATTTCCTTGATGCGCAGCCATATCACTGCCCTGCCTACCGTCACGACCGCTATGCCTGTGTGGACACGCCAAAGTTTGGTTTCGTGCATGGTTCCCTTCGCCAGTGTTCAGTTCAAGGGCTAGGGGAGTGGCGGGTTTGAATGTGGTCTGAACCTGCTGGAACCTGCTAAAAATTATCAATACTAGGTGGACACAGTTGGGCACAGAGTGTGTGTGCTGTCGAATACGGAAACCTGGACTTCCACACCCCAAAAGGTCCACAACCTCCATCTTCTGCATCGACTGCCACAATTCCCAACTCGCATGCCATTTGCGTCTGATGAATTGCACAGCCGGTTATGACATTTGTTTCGGGTGGCTCTCCACAAAACCTACTTCGGTTTGATAAGGGGTGCTGCCAGCACATGGACTTGCTGAGGGCAGATCACAGCAGTAATTCCCTGATGAACTTGAACCACCTCATTGCTGATCTTCCTTCCTGGACAATCTCCATGACCATTGCATTTGCAGACCACGCTCTAGGCATACGCAGACGCACCTACCCCGGTCTACGAGTTGCAGCCTGAGGGAAGTGTGTCGAGAATGGACAGTTCGGTATGATGGAGGCGATATGACTCGGGGGCGTTTAGCTGTACTCGGGTCATAGACAGGGGTGTGGCTGCGGAATAGATAAATAGGGAAATTGCACGTACCTGCTGTTCTTCAACATTCGTGCTGTTGAACACAGGTATGCGTGTATATGTACGTAATTTGTGTAGCATCGCTGATAGGCGTTCGTGTTGTTGACCACAGATAATTTCGTCTGATTGTATTCCGCCACACTTGGTAATGTGATCGTTTAAAAAAACTCGATGATCTATCTACACTCGCTAAAGCGCAGTAATAGAATCTCGCATCTCCAGTCTGCGGCTCCCCGGAACGGCATAGATTTTTGTGCACCTGGTTGGATAGAAGACCTATTAACTACTGACCACTACATGTTATGATCTTCGGGTAGGCTCAGACTTACGTCACGGAATAGGGGGACACAAAGAAACGATCTAAGATCTATCCGCGGGCCCAACTACTGCATAAGGTTCTGGCGGTTTACGCCTATAATCGCGGTCGTGCATCACTACATTGTTCCCGTGTCGTTACCTCTCACCGCCTTTATCAAGCCACCAAGTGGTCCTCACTCTTCAGTCGGACCAGTGGGCCGCACCATGCTCCTTATGAAACGACCTGAGTAATTGTGATTGTGGGGTGAACGCTCACCTTCACAGTTAGCATCGGAGCTGCGCTCCTGGTAGGAGCGCCCGGGCTCAGGTACCGCCAGGATCTGAAAGAGAGAGATCTGAAGTATTGAGTTGGTGTAAGGGGAACTTTTGTAGAATTATTGACTCTCTGACATCTTTAGGAGCCTAATGAACCAAATGAATATGCTGTTCTCTATGCAGGATTGAAGACGTACATAGTTGTTGAGCCAAATTAGAAACGCTCCACCGGAAAACTATCGCAGCCGAATAGAACCAGTTGGATGCTCCGAAAGACATCAATCAGCTCGGGGGTATCGACAGCGAGACATCTGTCATTTCGCGACTGTGAATGAGGTGTATACCCCAAATATCTAATTAAAAGAAAAACCCAACTTTGTCTGGCTTTCCAAAGCAACCCTCCGTAGCGCGTCAAGACGGGAGAAATCACTCTCAGGCAGTGCTGTGTAAGTCAGCGACTGAGCGACCGACCCTGATTGACTCTGCCTGGTTTTATCAGCTGATTATCACCCCACCCTTGAATCGCACATCTCCGGCGGCACATGACGTTGACCCTCTCGCCGATTTAGCCATACCATGTTTAG